>JAUMHD010029761.1:0-102927 GCA_032359135.1 Ulvella scutata | reverse complement strand
AAGTGGTGGATGTTTTGTGTTAGTTGATTTTGGCTATTTGGGTTCATGCCTATTTACTACCTTTCAGGTTTGTAAAACGGTCCATGAAAACAGTTTCAGTGTAAATTTACGTGTAAATTCACACTGCACCGCGTTCGATGTGGCTTTGCCCTGAGCTTTGAGGCATGACAGGTGCAGTGAGTTACATCTGAAGTATCTGAATCGCAAGAGCGTTTACAGGTTCCCTTCAAGCGAAATTGATTGAAGGTTGCCATCAGAAAGGTCTACATGCCTATCGCTCTGGGGGTGTACGTATATTATGGCTTGGAGAGGGATTGAAAGCATCCTGAGAAAACATCCTGTGGATTGGAGTACACAAGGGAACACACCATACTGGCGCAGTCTCCAGCACCTGATGGCAGCGGTAAGCTGACTTTGGGCTGGATCTGTGAACGGTATCCTGCGGGGGAGAAGGTGGAAGCATTCTGTTGCAGCCACTGGTCTAGCGCTCCACCACTCAAACTCGCCCCATTTTTCGGCTGCTCACTCTGGGTCGGAAGCAAATGAGAAGCTGTAAGTGTCTTGATATGATCTGAAGCTGGCGGGGTAACAGCGCCTGAAACGTTGTGGCTGGGCTGCTTCGCAGCATTGTTGCTGGGAACATTGCTAGTTGGATGCCTGGGGGGGACAGCACTGGTGACGTGTGTCTCCATGTCACCTAGTACGCTATTACTTCAGTAGCAATAGCTTTGAAGCGGCCTTCAGCTTCCCTGCAAGGCCTGTACAGAGACAATGTTCATCCACTATGGGACAGTTTTGTACCGTACCAAAAGGATGACACTCGAGAGCTGGGTTGACACTGGCCCAGCAGCAGTGGAATGCTGTCAATAATACACGCACTCATCCGCTGTTGTGAGATGCGTTGCTGTTGTTTGCGATTGACGGGAGCAACAGAATAGGTTCAGCCTTCTGCTTACCATGTTACCAGGCAACGAATATCACAGTTTAGAGTGAAGGAGTGGACTGCTGTGACCCGAAAACTTATGGAACGCAATACATGGAATTGATCACTGATGCAAGGCATCACAGGTAATGCGCTGGAGCATGTTGCTGGATACGAACGTCCAGAATAGTTGGGCAAAACAGCAGGTCAATCATACCAACACATAAATGATGTATATCAAACACAGAGCAGTACTTGTCTATGTGTGCGTTTACGACGCGATCACTTAATATGTCTGGGCTTGCGTACTCGCATGAGAGTTTGTTAGCTGCGTTTCACAGCTTCTTGCAGTGTTCACTTGACAGCGAGAATACTTTCAAGACAGGCTTTAGTGAGTACTGCATACCAGTGAGCTTTCTACAGCGTGTTGCTTAAAGGCCTTGCTGCTGGAAGGTGGAAAGGCACTCACACAGATACTCTCAGACTTGTCAGTTTCGTAACATACCCTAGTGCATGCATGTTTCTTCGCGAAAAAGACGGAACAAAAAGCTACAAGCTGTTGACTTGCGACGAGCACAGGTGTCTCTATGGATCCAAGGAATTCAAAATACCGTTGCTGAACAGTCTGAGCCCTCGACAAGCTTGCACGACACAGTCATTTCAAATGTTACACGCTGATGCATCCTTGAAGGCTACAGCTTGTATGATGTGCTACTGCTGTAGCCATACCATGCTGTAAGGCCGTGTTGCGTGCTGTACATGCCTCCTACAGGTCGGCGAACAGCGCACGACATGAACGGTGTTCCTTCACACCATTGACTACCACATACCCGTATCACTCAAGTACAGTAGCCTGTGGGCATCGTGATCAAGGGAGCTGGATCACCAGAAGAAGGCAAGCCAAACCTGGGCACACAGGCATGCGTGCACACTCTGGTCAACCCACCACACACACCGTATCAATATTGACAGAGACTGGTACAAAAGTTTATCATGTTACGGCGCACTTCCTAGTGGAACAGAGTTTCGCGTCAGCAGATAGGCCAGCCACATGCCTGAACTATTTTTGCGAGCGTTTTCTCCTGGGCACGCAACAAACTAAAGATAAACTTCTACAATACGAAACTCTGGTGCATTGATGAGGTCAATTTCGCTGTGTGTGTATGTGTGTGTGTGTGTGTGTACATTGCAAGCCAACGTGAGAGTGCGCACCCGGCAAACCGGTGGTTCGACTTGGACCTCAAACCTGCAACCAGCCAGCGAAGTCCTCCATGCGAAACTCTTGACTTACAATTGGCTGCTGTTTGGGCGACTTTTGGTTTGATCGGTACAGATCCGGCTGTTCACGGAAGTGCACTATCATGTTTGAATGCAGCAAAGGCACTAAACAAACACTGAGCATACAAGGACTGCTAGGTGACTACAGAGTTGAACAATTCACGACCGTAGCGCTAGCATCTGGGTGTCTACCAAAGTTTGCATTGTTGCCGAAACGAAACGGTTCTCCACTCCAGTACACTAGTTACGTATCAGCGATGTCCGAGTGGAAGCTCCAATCCATGAAGCTGCGTGAAATTTTCCTACATCATGCTTCTTCTACTTTTCGAGCGCGATACCGTGTCCCTGTTTGTAGGCATGTTGTGTCAATGTACACATGTGTTGTCGCGCGCGCGCACATACGCGCGCGCATATAGACCATGCACACATGAGACACTCATGACCAAGACACGCACTGGTACGGCTTCTCAATGCACTACCATCTCAGATACATAGTGGATTCCAGCACTAAACGACTCGGTAAAGCGACACGCTCCCACAGTCCTAGTAAGTGGTAGGGTGTCTGAAAGATTCTGTCAGCCACCACCAGCCACCTAACCCCAGGGGCGATATCACATCCATGACGCTGTATGTTTGATGTGGTTACCATGCGGTGTTAACCACCAACTAGCCGGCCCCTACACTACTGGATGCTCCTGCATTTCCCTCCTGTGTGTCGGCTGGCTCTGCCCTAGGTGGCTGCCCCTCCTCCTCCACTCCTCGGAGTGCTGAGGCCCATTCCCTTTGGGGTTGGCGTGATCCCTGATTCCCTTGTGGTTTTTTTACGTTGTGGAGGGGGCTTTGCACAATGGGCAGTTCACAGGGGGATTCTGGATGGCATTTTGATGGTGCTGTAAACACAGGGGGGTCCTATTGGCCCTCTGCATTGCGCGTACCCGGTCTCTGAGGGTACATATTGTGTCCCCTTGGGTCCTTGATCCATCTGTGTTCCTGCGGCAACGGAGGGTGGTGTCTGTTCTGTGATGTACTCCGGCATTGCCGCTTATATCCTCCTGGTTGGTGCTGTTGTTGCTGACGATGCAGTCCCTGTTGGTGACCCTGTGCTTTCTTGTAACATCGTACGGCGTTCCCTGCAGCGTTCATGTTTGCCTTCCTGGCCTCGTGTGGCCCGGTGTTGTATGTCCTTATCTCATCCCTTCGGGGCTGCTGAGGCCCCTCCCTATCCCTTCTTGGGGTGTGGCGGGGCTCCCGATTGGTTTTTCTGATGGTAAAAAAACAGATTGTCCTGGCGGAGCGGACATTTTCCGCCTGTTCTACCTTTTTCGACCAAAAATTGGGAATTTTATGAAAATGGTGATAGATGGTGTTCTGAGGTTCTGTCTTGTGATTGACCTTAACTCAGCCGCGGGCCCGTGAGCGTTGAAGTGATTTTACCACAAGGTCCCAGGTTCGAACCTCGGCCCAGTCAGAGCCACCTTTCGCCTTTTCTTCGCGCTTCTGAGCCGGGTGCGTAAAGGGCCTCTGTTGGTTTCTCCTTAACGAATTGCATGAATTCCGCCACTGTGGCGCTGAGGCCGAAGCTCAAAACGAGTATGGCGTAGTCCCCGAATAAGTTATTCACTTATGCGGCCACATCTGACTCCTACAGCACCAAGGAAGTCCATAGATGCTCTTTTCAGCCACATTGGGTGCTTAGAATCGCTGCTCAAGTCTACTGAATGACAGTCTCTACCAGAGACCACAAGCTGTGCAAGGCATAGCCAATTAATACCCGCCAGGTATCTGCAGAAAGTCACCCCGCCATGGGGAATGTTTCCAGCTCCCGGGACCCACCCCCACCCTGCCACCTCAACCCCCTCCCTGACCCCCTTACTACCTGATCCTCCCCACTGCCTCTGCTTCGCTATTCTGCACCGATAGTGTACCCCTTCCTCACTGTGCTTTCTGCGAAGCTTGTTACGGCTTGTGCTGATGTTTACTAGCTGTATTGGATTTCTTCATTGCATGCATAGGTATATATGTGCTGCATGCATGCGTTACTGTGTATGCATGTGTGCTAGTGCAGATCAGTGGCCATCTAATGCCACGGGCCTGGATCGGGTTAGAGCCGGCCTGCTATTTATACGGCAGGTGCCAGGGGATCGGGGTCTCTCTCTTACTTGAGGCTTTGATTGGGGGTTATGTCTGCACATCCCTTTTCCTTTGTTCGCTAGGCATATAGGTTGTAAAAGATGTCTCAGCCCGCAGGGATCGCTCCCGATAGGTTTGCAGATATTGCTTCTATGCTACAGAATCCAGCTCGATGTTCAAGTGTTGGTACGGTTCAAGAGTTGTTGGACCTGGCGCACGACGAGGATAGGGAACTCTGCTCTTCCGTCCTTTCCCTGCTGGGAGCCCCCAGAACTGCCTTCGCAGTTTTCAATGACATAACATCGCTGTCTTCTTTCCTTGCTGTGAGTTTGTCACTTGCGTATCATCTAGTACTTCGTGCGGCTCAGTTCACAGACCAGATCTTCCACAATCTACCCCAGCAGACAGACGCTGAAGCTCTTGTACGGAGGCTCGATCAGAAGTTCCGGATTCTCACCTCAGCTACCTACTTGTCAGGCACCTTCAGCATGGATCACAGCAGTCCTGTATACGAAGTAAAGGCTGTACTCGAGAGCATTCAACAGGCGGCTGTTGCGGAGTCACAGATAAGCAGTCCGAATTGGCCACATCAGCCAGATGAGCTCAGTGCGATCATCGCTTGCTCCAGACTTTGCACTCTATTTTCTCCGTCCACGCCTTATGCCTTGGCTACCTCGCCTCCCGTCGGCATTATCGCGCACTTTTCCTTGCTTGTCCTCGTCAGATCAGCTGCACCACAAACTCGTATGCGCAAGAGACGTTGTGTGGTGAATACTTGGAGTTCCTGCATTCCAAATTACGACAAGCACAGTTGTCCCACAACACCATGCATACTGCATCGTCTTCTGCTGGTCATTCCATCAACCTTACGTCATTCCCTTTTGACGAGAAGAAACCAAAGCGTGCATACGCATATCGTGATTATCCTGAGCACATGCAACCACGCGATCCACGCGTCCCTCGTGGCACGCACCATGACAAGCGTGCTCGTCAGCCTTCTCCTTGCAGGCAGGCCAAGCAGCCCCGGCCCTCTGGGGTCCCCTCACAAGCTAATAGATTCAATGCTATGAGTGAAAAGGGGGAACATCGCGAAAGAACAATATTCAGCATTGACAAGGGGTTGCATCAATTTTCTCGCTTGATTCCTGGACGTGGCGGGGCAACCCTGGACCAGCTGCAGGCAATTGCGCTGGCCAAACGCGGAAAGTGTGTTATGTGCGAGGGCAACAACCACAAAACTCCACTAGAATGCCCCAGCGTCAAGAACAACCCTGAACGCGTCACTGCAGCGAAAGCCTTGCTTCAAGCACGCATGAGCACCAAGGAGGCCTGCTATACGAAATGAGGGCGCGTGGGGGCTGCGGCGGTTCCCCACGTTGTGCCCCCACCTGAACCACCTCCGCCACCGGTGGTGCTCTGTAGGAAGCGTCGTGACATGGCGGACTGCAGAATGAGCTAGGTAAGGATCAGTGTCATGCATAACTACGTGAACATCACTGGGAAAAGAAGTGCAGTTCAGGAACTCATTACAGCCAGAATTTCCAGTGTAGGATACGCACTTGGAAGGATCGAAAGTATGGCCTTGTGCAGCTGTCGCAGAGAATTCCGTGTATGTATCTATGCCTATGAGCATGCGCAAAGATCGAGCGTTTACACCATGGCTGAATCGAGGGGTTACTTTGTATAGAGAAAAACAAACCCCGGCAATTCGAACCGAGATGTGTTTAATGGTTTTCAGTGCTACGACCAGACATGTCCATGCATCGAGCACCGGTAGACACGCGGCTAGCTTCGATATTCGTATCGGCGGAGCCAGCAGAAGAGCTTTAATTGATTCTGGCTCTACTTGTTCCTGTATATCCTTGCCACCGAGTTAGACCTCGATCTTCAGCCCGCAAGCTGTGGGGAGGGGTCCTCTACTATGGAACCCACCGCTGCACCCTCCTGTGGGGAGGAGAAGTCAGACGAAGAGGCTACAGCAAACCTACCACATGAGGTTCTGTGTGATCGCTTGTTGCAACGTCTGCGTAGCGCCTTACAGCAAGACCCAGCAACCAACACCCCTGAAAAGCGCAACCGATTAAGCTTGACCATGGCTAATGATCTACTCTGGCATGACCACAGACTCTACATTCCTGATGTTGAAAACCTACGCCATGATCTCCTGCACTGGTACCATAATGCTCCTTGGGTGTGTCACCTTGGCATCCAACGCACGTGGAATATGATCGCCGGTCAGTTCTATTGGCCCAGTATGAAACACGATATCGAAGAGTATGTCAAGAGCTGTCAGAGCTGTCAATGCAACAAAGCCGATCGACAGAGGTGTGTTCCTGGCCTGTCACCACTGGTGCCCCCAGATTCCTGCTGGCGCACCCTGGGAGTGGATTTGATCACTGACCTTCCACCCTCTATTGCTGATCTTTCAAGTTCCAACTCTGTTACATACACAGCAATCTGTGTATTTGTGTGTCACTTGTCCAAGATGGTTCGCTTAGTAGCAACGTTCAAAGGCTTGTCCACCAAGGGTTTTGCTCAGCTTTTCATGCGTGAAGTGTTTCCCCATTATGGGTTTCCCCGAACTATTGTGTCTGATAGGGGTTCACAATGGAATAGTGCATTCTTCAGAGCAATCTGCAAAGAGGCGTCTATCGAGCTCAGCTTGTCTGCGGCGTACCACCCTCAGACTAATGGTTTGGTTGAACGCACCAACGAAGTGGTGGAGGCCTGCTTGCGGCACTACATCTCAGCTGACATGCATGACTGGCACGAACAGTTGCCTTTAGTTGAGTTTGCAATGAATTCAGCTTATCATGATGCTATCCAGAGCACTCCACATAGGATGAATCGAATTACTGTTCCAGGCAATCCTTTCGAAGTTCTTCTAGAACGTTCTCAGGTTACTTCTACTGAGATGAGTTCCTTTGGGTTACCTTCAGACCTTGGCAAGCGCACATATGCTCAAGCACATGAAGAGTTCCAACGTGCTCGCCGTTGCGTTCATGTATCCAAGAGTCGGATGAAGGCGTTGCATGATGGCAAGGGTATCAATACCCACATGTATCAATCACATGATCTGGTGTGGCTCAGCACCAAGCACATCCCATTACGCCACAGTTCCCGAAGGAAGAAATTACTTCCTCGCTTTTGGGGCCCTTTCAAGGTACTTGAGCTTGTTGGGCGAAACGCAGTTCGATTGGAATTGCCGATTCATCTCGACGGCATGCATGATGTTGTCTCAATTTCTTTGATCAAACCATACAGACCTCGAGCAGGCTGTACTGATCCTGGAGTTACTGTTGATGGTGAACTTGAATTTGAAGTTGACCAAATCCTTGATTACAACCTGCTTAAGTCTCGCAGAAACGCTGCTTCCCAAGTTGAATTCAAAGTCAAGTGGGTTGACAATGCAGCAGACTCTTGGCATCTTCCTGTTGATCTTGAACACGCTCAAGACATGCTACTTTCTTTCCTTGAGAAGCTACCTCAGAAAAAGCGTATCGCTGTTCTAAATGCGTTTGATCCCGATTCCTTTGCTCGCTTACCAGAGAGTATGCAAGCTCTGATTACTTCCTAGCATGCAGATATACTGAATCTCCCATGGCAGGGGATCTGTCTGGCTATGTTCTGATCCTCTGAGTGCCACTTGCGGCGCCGACGCCCCAGGGGCACATCAAGGCCCTGGCGTTCCTGGAGTTCCAGCACAAGCCTGGATATTGATCACTCGCGGTACTCCTGGTGGCGAGGCCTGTTGCGGCTTGTGCTGATATTTACTAGCTATATTGGATTTCTTCATTGCATGCATAGGTAAATATGTGCCGCATGCATGCGTTACTGTGTATGCATGTGTGCTAGTGCAGATCAGTGGCCATCTAATGCCACGGGCCTGGATCGGGTTAGAGCCGGCCTGCTATTTATACGGCAGGTGCCAGGGGATCGGTGTCTCTCTCTCACTCGAGGATTTGATTGGGGGTTATATCTGCACATCCCTTTTCCTTTGTTTGCTAGGCATATAGGTTGTAAAAAAGCTGCCATACTGCCACTCTGTGTGCTGGGATGAGCTGCCGCTGCATGGGCTCTGCCATCGCAAGAATTGTGGCCTGTGTGTGACTGGAGCACCTACTAGTTGCGCTATAGGGTTTACTGTGTTGGAGCGGCGCTGGCGTTGTGTGCAGCACTTTCTGTTTAGTTGTAAAGCTTCTCCAGTGGGGTGCCCTGACCCGAATGACCTCTGGGATTACTTGCTCCGGATGGTTCCCCCTGAAGGTTGTGTGCGGATTGCTCTCCTTGCAGCACGTGATGCGAATTGCGCTGATCCTGTCTCCGTGAGTACATATTGTGTCCCTTGGGTTCTTGATCCGTCTGTGTTCCTGCGGGACTGTGAGGGTGGTGTCTGTGCTGCAGTGTATTCCATCATTGCCGCTTATATCCTCCTTGTTGGTGCTGTTGTGGCTGACAATGCGGTCCCTGTTGGCGACCCTGTGTTTGCTTGCAACATTGTGCGGTGTTCTCTACAACCTCTGTGTTTGCCTTCGTGGTCCCGTGTGCCCCGGGGGTGTATGTACGTACACCCCCGGGACACATGTGCCTGTACCACCCCTTCGGGGCTGCTGAGCCCTGCTTGGGTATGGCGTGGTTCCCGATTAGCGTTTTTTTCGCCAATGTACATATTTTTCCCGACGGAGCGGATATTTTCCGCTACTTTTGTCATTTTCAACCGGAAATTGGAGAATTCGAACTTGCCGGCCGTGATTGCAATGCACAGGGCCAATGGAACCCCCTGCGGTTACAGCACCATCAAAAGGCTCTCCAGAATCCCCCTGCCCCACCGGTGAGGTCAACTGCCCATAGTACAAAGCCCCCTCCGGCAGGCCTGCAGGGCGTTGCGAGAGCCCTATCCTCTCTCGCCACCTTCCTCATCCAAATCCTGTGGCTCTCAGTTTCCAGAGCTGAGGTGTTGACGCCGACGCACTGCACAACAACTACAAGTCAGCGGTTTCTAAGGTCAACCCACATGTGAGCCCACAGTGTCAAGACTAACGGACATCGCACTCCTCTAGACCTCGGATCCTCACACCGGAGTGAGTAAGACCAGTGCCGGGAGTTTCTCGTCGTAGTGTGGGATGATGATCAATCTCACACCCGCACGTGCTGATATACAGCGTTGAATCGAAGCAGCCATGGCACTCAGTCAACCTTGCCGATCCACTGCTCCCGCAGTTGCTCATCTGTACACTAGTGCTGCACGTGTGCGTATCTAGGTGCGAGATATCCGACACAATGCATGGAAGTGTGTTCTGGAGCCTTCAGCTACATTGTGACGCTGCATGTGTCTTTCATGCAGCTCTTGCTATCCATCAACTCCTGCTTTATAGCAACTTTGTGTGCAAGTCTGGCCGTTGTAAATGCAACAGCAGTTTTATGTGAGAACAAGCAAGCACGGCTGCTGCACCTCCTCACTTCGGTGTTACCACTTCGGCTATCTCATCCCACAACCACCAGACCAAGTCAATTCATCACCAAGAAGCATAGAGTTGCGTGAATTCAGCGGCTCGCGATGCCGGGCTGTGTGATGAGCGCAATGGTCGTCGCAGCGGCCGCGCTTCTGCTTGGCGGCAGCGTATACGTACAGGCTATGGAAGGTACGCATACGCGTCCTCTTTTTAAGCGTAGATCGCCACCTTCCGACCGATGGTTTTTCGACCGCGTGGTCGTGGTTGTTGGTTGGTACTTGGCATATCGTTTCTGCGGTGCAAATTTCAGACGATTTGCTTGCGGCGCAAACTTGAGTGATGCAGATATCGCATCTAACGCGGAACAGGCATCCTGCTATCTCCGTTACGAACCGGAAAGGCAGTAAAGCTACCTGCTGCTTTCCTTGTAATATAGACAGGGTATATAGACAGTATTAAGCAGATTGCAGAACAGTTAGTTCACCTATATAGACTTCGCAGAGGGTGAACACACGAGGAGTAGAGGCCCAGAATACAGAACATGCCATGTAGCAGCTTGCAGATAGACCATATCCTCGCTTCGCTGTTGTGAGAGACATATAGCTCATCTCAAATTTAAGGCTGCGCGCTGTCTACACACACACTTTGTTTACGCCTGGGCATTGCCACTAAGAACTGTTCTGCACACCTTGCACGTCTGTGGGGTGGACATCAGTGGAGGGCATGCCGCCCACCTTTCACACCATCCCGGGATAGTAGCTTCTCAATCCTTCGGGGGTGCTGAGGCCGAAGGGGTGAGGCACACCTTTACAACGGCCGTTGAGGGAATTGTGCCCCGATGAACCCTGGAAGTGCCCGTATGCCACAGGCCTCTCCCACATGTTCTGATAATTGTTTTTCGTGTGGACAAAAGGAGTGTTGTTTCTCCCACGCAGCAAGCGCTCTCACAAGCTGGGGTGCTTGTGGGACGCCGAATCGAACGCGAGCTTTGACGCGGTTCTCTATCGTATACGTGTATGCAGTGAGCTGGTGGAATGGCTGTGGCGGTCAGGGACAGAGCTGCTGCGCGGGCATCTGGTGCTGGAGCGCGAAATCAATCTGCGATCATGATGTGGAGAGATGTGTCCCGTGCGGTGATGTCGATATGCCCACGTGCTCTGGTGCGCTGAGCTGGGTTTTGCATACGTACTGCAGTGCTGTGCGCACTACAAGCACGCATAAACCATGAGTTCGCATCAGATATGCAGATTGCTGAGCTTTCCTTTCCCCACATTGTATTTGCGCCGCAGCATCTGACCACAGCTTGCATGGGACGTACGAATTCGAAACGTGCCGTGAAAGGGTTTTATCAACATGCTATATTATGAATCACGGAACTGACCGCAACACGCGGCTGCTTGTAAATAGTACACACAATTACAGTTCAAAGGTTAGTATAGATGCACTGACCACGATCCGAAGTATGGTTGGATACACACCAAGTCAATATCGATCTCTGGAGATAGAGAAGATGGCTACAAGTGCCACTCACCATGCATGGATCAATCACTCCATGCAATGAATTCACATCACAACATGCTGAAGTCTGAAAGCGTTCTGATTACCAACATACTGAAGTGGTATCATTCCCAGCACACAGGAGCTGCCCTACCAACGCTTGAAATCCTAAACTCCCAGAAAACAGATCCTAGAAAACGGCCTGCGTGCAGCATACGGGCATTGAAGACGTGCATGTGTCACAAGAATTGGCTACACCCTCAGATGCAAGCTAGTGGATCAATCTTCCGTCTGAGTGCAGGTCGCACAAAGTGTACGGATCCCCTCGTTGCTGTAGATGGAATCTGCCGGAAGGCATGTGGCTCAGTGGGCCACCCCTGCTGCGAGGGCTTCTCCTGCTCCTCCCCCAACCTGGCCTGCAGCACCAACGCCTTCAACGACATCACTGAGTGTGTGCACTGTGGAGACAACGGCCAGCTGTGCTGCGAGGGCTCCACCTGCCATGGAGACAAGCTGGCCTGCTTCAACGATCCCAGGCTTGCAGACGCGGGCGCCATGTGCACCGCCTGTGGCCACGAGGGCGAGCCGTGCTGCGGGGACCGCTTCTGCAACGAAGATGACGTCATCTGCTTCACTGACCTCCGCCACCCGGAGGAGGGTGCCCTGTGCAGCGCCTGCGGACACCTCCGCCAGCCCCCCTGCCCCGGTGCGCGCTCATGCATTGTGCGTTTGTGCAGATCGCCGCCGAAGTTGCAATGCAACAGCTCTGGCGCGAGCCTGTTGAAGAATTGCAGGTCACATGTCTCTGCTATTCTCTCGTTCGCTTTTATGTGTTCATGGCGTCACCCCATCAAGGCATGTGGGGTGGAGTGATGTCCATGCATTGGACGTCCAAAAATGCTTCCATGCGTGGACAATTTTGAAGCATTCTTGTTGTATCAATATACCTCCTGAAAACGTCCTGCAGATGAAAGGTGGAAAAATGACCCATGTGCTAGTTTTTTAATATTTTGCTCATGTTACAAGCCGTATACATGGCCGATGCGCCTGCTACAATCCCTCACAGTGATAGCATCCACACAAAGCACCATCATGCACAGTTCAAGTGAAAAGCAGCAATCAGCTGACCACTCATGTGCTTGCATGCAGGGCAGTGTGGGGCTGTGGGCCGCAGCTGCTGCGAGGGATTCTCCTGCTCCTCCCCCGCCACGGCATGCTTCGTCAGCCCCTTCCACGACCTCACTGTATGCGTGGCCTGCGGCGGGCATGGCCAGCTGTGCTGCGAGGGCTCCACCTGCGATGGAGACAACCTGGCCTGCTTCAACGACCCCACCATCACCGACGTGGCCGCCCTCTGCACCCCCTGCGGCGCCCCCGGCCTGCCTGCCTGCTCAGGTGCTCGCCCTTACACATTCACCACATGCATTGCACCAATGGATCACAATTCACACCCTCTCCGAATTGCATGTTTGTTGAAGACCTGGACATGGAACTCCTCGCTTGCAGCTGCTGTTCATGCATGCTGTAGTTTCGCCATGACAGGACATGAGCATGCACGTGAAATATTGCATGTCACGGCGAACGTGGTGTCCAGCAGCTCTTATGTGGCACGAATAGCAAGTAGTGTATGAAGCTGTGGCACTGTGGTGTGGCGCAGAGTAGCAGTTGAAGATGGCTAGACAAGTGCGGCCGACTACTTTAACCAGCTGCGTTGCCATGCATGTTTGACCATGGTTGGCAACACCAGTGGATCATGCAGAAGCTGCAAGTATCAGAGCCCTGCTGAAGGCGAGAGTGCCTTTCCATGCATAGAAGTATCCAATTTCAGCACTGTAGCGTGCTTTTCGTACACATAGTGTCAAGGTAACCAAGGTCGCTGAACACTGAGAATGTAGCGCTACATGTTTCAGTGGGCAGTGACCGTAGTTACATCAACACATAACCATACCTTCTCCAGAGTCCATGCCCTGTTGGATTCACTGTGCACCTTCGGGGCAACAACCCTGACAGCAATCAAAGTGACACTCCCCATCATCATGCGCTAACAAAGCAATCAACTAGCTGCAGCTGATCACTGATGCACCACCCTGCAGATGACTGTGGAGCTTTGGGCTGTTCCTGCTGCGAGGGCTTTTCCTGCAACACCCCCAACCTGGCCTGCGGCACCAACCCCTTCAACGACATCACTGAGTGTGTGCACTGCGGAGACAACGGCCAGCTGTGCTGCGAGGGCTCCTTCTGCAATGGAGACAAGCTGGCCTGCTTCAACGACCCCAGGCTTGCAGACGCGGGCGCCATGTGCACTCCCTGTGAGGGCCCAGGCCCTCCCTCATGCCCAGGTGCTGTCTCACACGTTGTTTGTATGCACGTCACCAAACTGCATGCACATGCACCTCACACATGCACTTCCCTGCTCTCATCGAGTTGGTAGAGGTCATCAGGTTGTCTGCACAGCCTCTTGTTTGCGTGTTTAGAATGTTCAGTTTCTGCAGATGCTGTCGGAACAGCATGCCCGCGACCCACAATTCGGGGCAATGTTACGATTTTGGACGAATCTACTATATCAGTCACATCATGGATATTGCTCGTAGTGGTAGAATAAGACCATCGTTCCTGGGTCGGGCGCTTTGGTATTACCATAGAACCTAACAGGCAACACTCTGGGCAACATGCATGCACAGAAGGGGAAAAGCATAGTCATAGTAGGCACAGTGTCAGGAACCCAAAAAAGCGACTAACAAGCCTTGCCTATAACTGGTCTTGTGGTGGACTGTGGCCGAGTACAACCGTGCGGTGGTGTGGGAGCGTGGTTGGCGTGTTGGGCGCCACGGTACTGTAACCAGCGGAACAGCCCCGACACAGGGCGGCGTGAAGATTGACAATGCACACTTACAGTTCAGCTCAGTGCTAGAAGCACTGGTATATATAGAACCACTGGTATGTGTAGCACTGGTATGTGTAGCACTGGTATATATAGAAGCACTGGTATATATTAAGCAGAATAATGAATAATGAATAAAAAATCAAATCGGATTAGCTATGTGTATGTGTAGCCTAGAGCCACGATTCACCATGCCATGCATTCACAAAACACGACTGAGCCAGGCCGGCTGAGGTCTCGGTGGCTACAATCATGTTTGAGATACCCACATGGCGATGCCTCTACTCACCTGCTACGGACGATCACCCTGAGGGAGATCCCATTCCGTTGATGAAACCACGCTCGCTGACCACTGAAACAAGTGCCGCTACATGCCTCAGTGGGCAGAGACCTTGGCTGTATCAACACAATCCTGCAACGTGTCATGATGCGCTAGCAGAGCAAGTCGTCTAGCAGCCCACCATTTTTCCCTTCGACTCTGCAGGGGACTGCGGCATTCTGGGCCACCCCTGCTGCGAGGACTTCTCTTGCTCCTCCCCCAACCTTGCCTGCGTCAGCAACCCCTTCAACGACATCACGGTCTGTGACTTCTGTGGCAACGGGGGCCAGCTGTGCTGCGAGGGCTCCACCTGCCATGGAGACAAGCTGGCCTGCTTCAAGGACCCCGCCATCACCGACGTGGCCGCCCTCTGCACCCCCTGCGGCGCCCCCGGCCAGCCTGCCTGCTCAGGTGCTCGCCCTCATGCTCCCCTTTTCGCACCTTTCAAGCCCCTCCGTACACGTTTTGCGCCCCTTTGCTGCGCCGAAATGGATGCAAGACACTCTCGTGTAGTCGATGTCTCACATGCATGCAACCACCTTCCTGTCAGCTTCACCACGTACACAACACACACTGATTGCATGCATTGCAACAAGCAAGGCGACTGCACGCCTCTCTGCTCTCAAGGAGTTGGATGAGTTATTTTGCGATTCCTTGTGTAAGGTTTGGTTGTATGCTTTGAATGTGCTTCCCAGCGCACGGCTCCATTAACTGCGAACTAAAAGGCTGTCTATTTCAGCTGTTTCTGGTCCAAAGTTTCAGCTGTTTCTGAGCCATGCAGCGCTTCATGTGTCATTGTCCAGCGTCCTTGCCTACACCACCACCGTGGCTGATAATCCAGATGAGCGGTCAGAGTGCATGCACGTGCGATGCACCGCCTACGCATGCATGAAAGGAGCAGGCACATTGCTTTGTGAAATCCCGCCGCAGG
This sequence comes from Ulvella scutata, assembly GCA_032359135.1. Classification (NCBI taxonomy): domain Eukaryota; kingdom Viridiplantae; phylum Chlorophyta; class Ulvophyceae; order Ulvales; family Ulvellaceae; genus Ulvella; species Ulvella scutata. The sequence goes on along the minus strand of JAUMHD010029761.1, from coordinate 87,516 downwards.
TGTCATGCGTATACATGAAGGTGACAGTAGCCTCAACGCTGCAAGTTGTATGCTTAGGAAAAAAAGCATACAACACATCAAGGATTCAGTCGTTACATGTGCTCGAACTCGCACAAGCTAAGTTGGCATGCGATGATTTGCCTGTAACTTTACACTGCTTAGCTTACCTCACATGTGCTCAGGTTGCGCAGGTCTGCAGCTCCCAGGCAACAATCCCCTGCACACTCGTGAACGCATACCTAATATTGCGGAGCCCGCAACCATCCAGAATGCAATCCACTCGGAACCACTGCAGCAGGAGACGACTGGGGCTGACGCAGGGAAGTGAAGCAACCAGGAACAGCAAGGCTATGCGACGTGCGCCTCCCCCTCCCACCATCAGGTCTCTGCAGCCGGTCTCTGACATCACAATATGTTACGATTCTGGGCGAATCTACTATATCAGTGACATCATCGCCCCTAGCGGTAGAATACGACCATCGTTCCTGGGTCGGGCGCTTTTGGTATAAGCACATAACCTAACACAATAGACCAAGCAATTCTTACAATGAGTCCCCACACCTCTCGCGTATTCCGATTGCTCACAACTACGCTCATGAGGCTGCATGCCATGCAGGCACGATGCTGGGAAGGATGGGTAGCTACCTGAGAGGAAGCCTGCAACGGTGTGTCGTGCCGTGACCTCCAGCGAGGGAGGTGGCTGTATGATCTTGTGCCGTTGCTGGGCCCCGTAGATGCATGCGTTTCCCATAGAACTTTTGGCTGCAACATGCCGCTACGTTACCCTGCTGTAACTGTCAGGCACGCACGCGCTCACTGACCCTGTGTGCTCTGGTTCTTGGAGGCTGAAACTGGGACCTGTACCGTCACTGGCGCAGCTTGAACTGTCTGTGACGCACCCAAAAGGGGCATCTCTGCTGACCCAGGCGACGGAACCATTCTCATCACCGCACACAGCATGCGGCCCATGCTCTGGAAATGATTTCTTTGTTTTTCTTGTTACCCCCCCAGCACGGGGGCACCACTGCCGGCCATAGCGGTGAAATCGCCCCCAACACCACAAACGGCATGCCATAGCCATAGCAAAGAGTGGTGCTGTCTCGCAGCTCGAACACAAAGGGCCCGTCACCATTGCAGTCTGTACTTGAGGTATAGGCTGATATTGGGTCGCCTGTAGGTTGCCGCCGTGCATGCACCGCTGTTGGGCCTGCTGGCATGTCTAATGCATTTTGAAGCAGTGTAGAAGGATAGTTACAGAGCACACTGCTACTGCGAGTGTACTGTTGTGTAGGAGAGAGAGAACTAGCAGCAAGGACTGACACGTGATGCACATATTGTGTTTGGATCTGAGTGGCCACAGGTCACTCTGTGGAGAGCATGGCATTATTATCATGTCCATGAGCAACCCTTATTGCATGGCACTATAGTTTCACATCGTCCGTAACTAACCACGCATTAACCACGCATTAAACAGTGCCCATCCTTCACCCAGTTCCGTCCGCCGCTACACCCAGTTCCGGCCGCCGCCGCTCCTCCGAACGCCAAACTTTGCTTACTTTGATATGAACATTGAGCTCCACGTTCCAGCTGAACACGTACTATACAAGAGGTTTCAGAACAAGTGCATGTGTTCGGAGAGAGCTCTAGGCACTTCGCAAACTCTTACGAGCTCGTCGAATTATAAGTGGCCACGAGTGGCATACTCACACCCATGGCCATATCAGTCCGCCAGAAGGCAGAAGGGAACCAGGGCTACTGTATCATTTCGCTGCAGGCTCCATTGTCTACCTTGCCATGGATGTGTGTAGCAGACCTGTAGTTGCACGCGGTCCCGCCTTTTTAAACAGTATCTCGAGATAACGATGGGGAAAACAGATGTCGTCATGCATCTGACGATCGATGAGCACCTCGGCATCGATTGTTTGCACTTCCTCCAACACTTCTTCTTCAGATTTGGCATCACAGCGCATTCATTGAGTTGTGGGTGTAGTTTGGTTGTGTTTGGTTGATTCATGTGCAATTGCGAATACATGTTGCGTTGGCTCTGTCGGGACCCCCTGTGTCCCGTTGATGTATACAATCACATCCGTTGAGCTGTGTTATGAATAATCTGTTCTGTGAGTCATATGTTACGTGCGATGCAATAGGTTGCTGTTCCTGAGACTACATTTTCTGCCTGTCTTGATGGCTCCTGCCTTGGTAGACTTCGTATGTTCCCCTTCCCAGACGTTCATCCACCAACGTATGGCCTGGAAATGGAATCGGGTGTATCAAGCTGTAGCCGCTGCGCTGAGCTTCGCCGTGCTCTGTAATGTTGGTGCCTTAGATTCCCTTACAGCAAGCGTGTGGCACTACTGCAAGGCGTCCACACTATTTCGCCATGACTCGTGGGAGCCAGGCGTTGTTTCTGTTACCTGGGGTATATGTATGGGCTGCTGGTACGAGCTTTCTTCTTTGCGAGTCCAGAATCCTTTCATACCATACCGCCCTGTGCTCCTCTCCGCAGCCGCCGCATGTGCTGCATTGGAGCCAGTATTAACCAACAAATATTGGTGTTCGTGCATTTCAATCACCTTCACAGTGCCAAGTCTGGGTAAGGGTATCTCTTTGCAGCGCAGTGCTACCTGGCCTTTCAACTACGAACACGCCTACTTGCTTCTTCAACCTGGTTGTGTTTGTAGTCATTGCTTATGTTTTCACAATATCTCATATTCGGATTCATGCATCAGATATGGCAAGACGTTGCACGGAGCAGCTGAAGGGCCTATAGATGAGCTTGCAGGTACTGTGTGGACATGTACTGTCCGCAAGCGAAGCGATTTCGAATCTCTAGCGTTGATGACAAGAGTCACTGGACTGTGGAGGGATTTGGACGGTCCGTGCCCGCACTGCAATGGGTGAGAGACTATGTTTGATCAAGGTTGTGACCAGCTGTGCAGCTCCCCGGCCTCTGCACTCAAACACTTCCTGAGTGCAGGACACAGGAAATTCTCCTCTATGTAGTTCCACTTGCACTGTTTGACGTGTTTTACCCTCGAAGAAGGCTTCCAGAACAGCCACCCAGCTTTGGAAGGCTGGTCGCTGAGGTGTTTCTGTCGCTGTTCTTCTACGACCTGTTCTTCACCATCATTCATTACATCAGCCATAAGGTAAGCGCTTTTCCGGCTACTTGATGTGCGTATGCATCAGGATTTGGTGTGCAAGCTTTCTGTAGAAGCAGTATCGTCTGTCTGTCACCTGTTCCACCACAGCTTCGGAAAGGTGATACCCGGCGCAACAGTTGGCTTGAAGCGCAAGCGCTACATTGTGGGTCAACTATCATGTAGAATGTATGTTGTGAGGAGTGGTCAGACTGACCACTCCTTTTTCTTTGTGCTCGTGAATGTGCATCTGTGCAGAACTCGTGGCTGTATCAGAACATGCACGCCAAACATCACGCCAAGAAGGTACAACGTGTTACAGAAGCAATGAGGCTATCAATTGGGGATCAATTCCTAGACGTGGGTTGCTCAATTGCAGCCCTGAACTTCGTCAAAGCTCACCCACTATCCAGGAGTGTCTACAATGTGGTCATTGTGTACCTCATCATTGAACTACATTCAGGTGCTCCTTCAATCGTTCAGTACTCGATACTACTTCACCGTACTGTCCACTGCCCTAACCTGAAAAACTGTGTTACCGTCGCTGTGGTGACATCAGTTTGAGTTATCATTCACAGTACCTCTATGGGTTACCTGCCTCATTGCAATTCATGGATCAAAAGCAAAATAAGATTATGCGATTCACTCAATCTTAGGGTTTGTATCTTGTCCTGAGATGCCTTTGAAGTGCCGTTTTTTGCTGTGGTCTTTCACTCACAACACGTTACAGTACTTTAACGTGAACGAACATGTTGAATTATTCGAAATCTCTTTGTGCCGAGTTTTCTGCAAGGGTCAAATTTGGACACAGTAACAATGCTCCACGACCATGCATACATTTACCTTCTGCATGCAGCTGCACTAAACCGATCACAATGCATTGCAAGCCATGCCACAGCATCAAGCAATCATCACGCCACATTGCAGAACCACTAAGTTCCTCTGTGCCTTCAGAAACGTGCTCTTGCTGTTGATGCACATGCACTACACGAGCTGAGCACGTTCGAGTGTGATTCTCTCACGCAACTACTCTTACAAACGGGAAAGGCAGTACACAGGCAGATCTGAAGCATCATAGTCAGTGCTTCAGTCACATGCTGTCATCTTGTGGTTTTCCTATGCTGGCAGTAAACACCTGCCTGCCTAGCATGTGACACAAACTCGAACGCATCATCTTTGCACCCCTTCCTGGTTATGGCATTGTTTCCGATCAGGCTCTTGTTCTATTTTGGTTGACAGTGCACGAGGAGCTGAGCTGACAAAGAGTGGGATGCAATTCATGCAGGATATGACTTTCCTTGGATGCTTCAGAACATCATCCCCTTTGGTCTCTGGGGTGGCAGTGTGCGGCATGATGCGCACCATGTGCATGGGAATGTCCACTTCCAAAAGTTCTTCACGTACATTGACAATTTCATCGACACAACAGTGGAGGCAAGGTGTCAAGGGGAGTCTAATCTCGAGGTACTAGGAGCCTCCGTGCAGTTGAAATCCCAATGATAGGATAGTTCAAACAGACGTATATATTTATGTTTCCGGGTACGGGTAGGGAGGTGTAAAGAGGTGCTAATGGAGGTGGAGCAGTGGTCATATTCTGCAGCAATGATCGTAATCAGTGTGTCTACATGACAGGGGCGCGGCTCACAAGCACTGAAGGTGCATCTGAACGCACCCAAAGACTCAACGTAACGAGCAACCATGGAACGTCTGCCACAAAGCAGAAAACACACCAAGGCAACGATCATACATCCCACCACATAGACAACGTATAACCCTGCGCACACGTCAGCAACACAGCGGTGCAACGCCGCGGAGCTGAATGGACGGCTCGACGCCGTGATGCACCACCAAGAGAGACCACAACAGAAGTACACCCGGGTGGCCGCATGTGTCAGCGGGAGGGGCCAGGGACACGGAGCAGAGGAGGGGGAGGATACCTTCAACATGCTGCAGGCAGGAGCAGGAAAGGGGGGAACCTGGTGGTGGAGGGGGTGCACGGGCTGTGGGCGCCGGCGGGAGGCTGAGGGGGCCGCCTTGGTGGGTGGGAGCGCTCGGAGGAGGGGAAAGATCAGAAGCAGCAGGTGGCTGAAGCATCAGCAGCAGGAACAGGCCCGGCCGGACGGCCTTGCCGGAATCTCAATCAGTGTACACAGTGATCAATGAAGTACTGTGAGAAGTGACCAGAAGCAGCAGGGATCAGGAATACAGTTCTTGTCCCTTAACCAGTGCAGATTTGTGATGCTTACTGTGCGTGCGTGGTGCAGTATGGTGGCAAGGGAGGGGGTGGTTTCTGTCCCTGCGAAGCAACAGTACGTTCGACAAAGAACGAAGACAAAGAACAGCTCGTGATGTAAGAAACTTACAATGGTGCAGCATATGACCACAGAGTGCGTCAATGCAAGTTTCAACAAGCGTGTGCGCCTCCGAGCATCCGGAACATGCCGATAAATCAGAGCACCCATGTCACAAAAGCATGGCAGGAACCCAGGCTGAGGAACCAGAACGATGAAACATCCACACACAAGCAGCGCACGTCAGTACCCCAACGTGAAAACACAGTGAAAGACAGTCCAACTTTGGGGGCCGCTAAGGGTGACCCCAGCCAGCACACTCAGGAGAGACCGCGCCAGGGAACAATGGAGCAACCCTGCGTGGTAGCGTGGTAGTAGGAGGGGGAGGGGGCCAAAAACATTCACCCACGAGGGGGGGGTATGTGGCACGGGGCACCAGAGGAGGACGGCAGGTGGAGGTGCCCGAGAGGAGGTGGCTGGCGGGCGGGCACGTGGACAGGGAGAGGCGGACAGGGGCGCTGATGCAGAGGTGAGAGGTGGGGCGCCGGGGGGAGGGAGGGGGGGGGTGAGGGTGAGGGGCCCTGCATTTATGCCGGCGCATATGGGAGAGGTCCCTGCGGGGCGAGATCGAGGAGCAGAGAGTGATGCTTGAAGGAGAGGGGAGCAGGATGGAGGAGCTCAGGGGTAGCTGCAGCGTGGGCGATCCAAAAAAAAGCTAATCGGGAACCACGCCATACCCAAAGAGGGCTGCTGTGTCAAAGGGGCGGGACAAGGACATACACCCCCGGGCCACACGGGACCAGGAAGGCAAGCATAAAGGCTGCACAGAACGCTGTAAAATAGTAGGTTCATGTGGCTGTGGTATCGCTGTGAGTATGTTGGGCCCGTGCATGCAGTGCAGTGCAGGAGTTCCAATGCCGTGCAGCACACAGTTTGGTAGTAACTGAAATCCTGGCCTGCAAAGATAAAACCCAATGGATGCTGCAGTACTCAGTCAGCACGTGAGTCTGGCCAGCTGGTTGGAAATGAATTGGGAACCAAAGGATGAGGAGTGGTGGAACAGCAGTTTGGAAGGCATTGGACCAGCTTCCACCCGCAGGGTCAATGGCAGTCAGAAGGCTTGGTATGTCCTGTCATAGGTCAAGCGTGCGAAACCTTTGGACGATGAAGTTTAATTTTGAACGATTTCAGACAACAAATTCGCACAGCACAATGGGTTGCATTGACATGATGGAGAAACCGATATACCGGAGATGTTCTTTGGCATAGCAGCATTCATGGCACGATGACACAAAACAGCTGTGACTGAAATGCTTTACATGTTGACAGAGAGCAGTGCACCCTCGGGCTTGAGCTTTAACTCGTGCTGTTTACCAGGACGGGTGATGGGCAACTATGTGCTCACTCACCCACGGCAGCACGCGATGCACAGGTCATCGTTCGTAGCTCCCTTTCGCACATCATGTTCAATGCGTTGAAGGCTTCATAAATTGCGACTCCCTGCAGTTCATACTGCAACATAGCTGTGCTTTCAAGCGGTTGCAATCGAGGGTAGCCCCTGTACAAGACTGGTATCTTTCTGTCCAGCTGAGACGATGGCTGACAGATTAAAAGTAGCAGTTGTTAGAACAGCTGATGAGATGCGATGGGCAATGGACTCTTGGTCTGACATGGATGTCGAGATCAGAGGCCACTTTGATGCCAATGTGCTGGACCTGTGGATGGCCGCCTCGCATAGATCAATCCGAGTACGCTCAAAGATACTTCTGTTGGTAATACTGTACCTTCATTGAGTTTGTACAACTCTCTTGTGGCGCAAACAGCTCACGAACAGTTGCTTTGTACTTCATTCCAGAGACCCCAGCAAGACAAGGATAATTCGCCACAAGATGCAAGTTCACGTGCTATACTTTGTTGCAGCAAGTGTTGGTGCCGTTTGACTGAGCTGGGGCGGGGTGGCACATCAGATGCACACAAAGCAGACACAGTGATAGTGTGAGCACTGTCTTCGGCAGCCTACATGCGATGCCGGGGGAATACCTGCCCATATGTGAGCCTTGATTGATAGCGTTGTGTATTTTTCATCTGGTTTTATTTCGCCTGAGGGTGGAGGTATGTTCTATCACATGCTGCCCATTTCATCAACCTTGCCATAGCAACGAGTCTTGCGTTTCCTTGGCTACGATCATCAATGAAGGCAATCGGTAGCTTTTTGATAACTGGTGCTTGCTTCCATAGAAAGGTTCAACAGCCTGATGATTTGCTTCTGCTGCAGGGTAATTGCTCTGAACCCCCACCAGCAAACCTCGTGGCAGGCCTTCGTGGGCCACCCCTACTTGATCTGAAGCCAAGGCAGTGTCTGATCCTCACCTCACAGCCACTTCTAACATCCATGCAGTCGAATGAGGGAGCCATGTGGCTGGACAACGTGTACGTACGAGTGGGGAACACAGGACCAGACAGGTTTCCAATAGATGTGACAGTCATAAGTGCAGCACATCTGTACATGACAAGCGTGACCATTCAAGGCAATGGGGAAAATGGGACTCGTGCATTTGATGCATCAGAGTTTTCGATATTTGACGGCCGCAAAACGTCGTTATTCACATCAGGTGTGATCCAGGTCCATTCGTAGTGTGAATTTAACACTGTCAATGCAGTGTCCTGTATCATCTAGTGTACCTCTAGGGTACTTCTGCAGCGATTTTTCGGCCGTGTCAGAGAGTGTCTTCCTCAAGCACGGCCCTCGTTACTGCAGTGAAGAGAATACCAGTGTACAAGGATGGTTACAGAGCACTCTACTAGTGCGATGGTACTCTCTTATACCAGAGAGAGAGCACTGGCAGGAAGGACCAACGTACTCACACATGTATCCTAGTGTCTACAGGATACCTATATGCATGAACATGGAATCACGACAGTTGCAAACCAGAAAGGCAGTGAACAGGCAAGAACCCAAATAGCCAGAAGCAAGTGGCACAACACCCACTAATTTACTCGAATGGCATAACTGAGCTATTACGAAGGTCTTTCCCAGCACTCTTGTGTTGAATTATACATGTAAACTCCGAGTTTTCTGCAAGCGATATGGCGACCATCAGGACGGCCTCGCACGTGTGATGCATGCAGCTAACAATCTCCTTGAAGTACAATGTTGCAGACGCTGATGGGGGCACAGATCTAGCGTGTGCCGCCTTCGCGTTGTCTCATCATGCAGCTCGATCATGCATGCGTATACCATTGCATCTCAACAGGTGCAAGTCAATGCATAGCTTGTCCCAGCGTAGCAGAAAGCATACAGGAGCCAGAGCAATGCAGGCCACTCAGTGTTTTGTGTTTCAGTTAGCATCGCTTGAGCTACTGTGATAGTATTGATGAAACAGACAATTGCATGCCACGACGACGAGCTAGAGCACAACTGAGGTATTGTGTAGCCAAGAAGTCCCTCCGCAAGTTGGGTTCATGCCTATTAAATACCTTTCCGGTTTGGCATAAAGAAGAGGTCTAGCCAACAAGTCCCTACATCCGCAGGAACCTGTTCTTTGCCTTCCTCAAGCAGAGCTATTCTTCAGTGGCACTCAGCCTCGCTCAAGGCAAGCTGCATGATGCATGAGTCTGTCATCTGCTAAAAAGGCGCCACATACTCAAGTCCTGCGTTCCTGTTCCTGCCGCTCTCATCTGATGACTACTGATGACAGTGCTTGATGCTGCAGACGTCATTATATCGAACATCTGCGGCTTCACGTATCACATGTGGTCACAGGGCCCAGCGATCGCCTTGGCTAACCCAAAGAGCTACGCAAACCTGACCAACACACAGTTTATCGACAACTCCTGCCCCGCCAAGCCACCAACAGACCAGGCCCCCACAGGGGACGACTTTAGTTACACGGGGGAGCTGCTGGTGGAGCATGTCTCCATCTCAAGCTGCAACGGTGCCCTCATTGAGTGTGAGGACATCCATGTGGCTCTGCAGGGCTGCCAGTTCACCCGGCAAGGCTCCTGTGGCTCAAGGTGTCCTCCTGATGTGGAGATCGCGGTGTGCTTCTGGTTCGGGGCCTTGGTTCCCTGTTCGTGGCTTGTTGGCATGCCCTGCACGCTTCATCCACTAATTCATTACGCTTGTCGCGCTTGTTTTTCAGTCTGGGGGGGGGTTCCACCGGACACACGCACAAGCACACACACGCGCACGCACACACACACACACACACACACACACACACACACACACACACACACACACACACACACACCGATGGATTTTCTGCCTTGTTTTGCATGCGTTGTTGCTCTTTCGCCTTCTGATGCCACTCTGCATCATTTCTCCCCATGAAATTAATACATGCTTTCGGTAGGCATCCTAAAAGTTCGTGGTTTGTAAGATTGCCCACCACCTCATGTGCAACATTATGCTCTAGCATGTCGTGCCTGGCTGCAACTCATCTGAGGGCTGCCTGTAAGTGGCATGTTTTCCCTTTTTTCACAGCAAGCTTTGCCCTTTTTTAGCGGGAATCTTTGCCTTTCATATGCGTCTCTCTGTCTTTCAGGCCCTTCCAATGGTATGTTATATTTTCAGAAGATTTTCAGGGTTATCCTTGCCTTTGAAGGGCGCATTTTATTTTCAGGGGTACCTTTGGGACGCAACAGATGCTCCAAGACTAGGTGACCGACACTCTGCAGATCTTTTTGGGCCACCGATCTACTATGCAGACCGCTCCATGCCCATCGCATGCCCACACTGCGCAGAAACAGCAAACGGGACTCTGTCTGAGACAATGATGTACCCCATGGCCGCCCCAGGCACTGCCTCCTGGAGCGACGCCATCGAGCCGGATGTCGCCGCTGCACTGGACAACCAAGGTGTGTGCCAGGTGTCTGCTCGATCACTAGCACAGTGCTGGTTCTTCTGTGCTAGCTGCTTTTGGTTACTTGGGGTTTTTCCCTATGCACCGGTACCTGGCCCATGTCTTACAAACCGGAAACAACCCCTCAAGGTAGTGAGTAGGCATGAACCCAAATAGCCAAAATCAACGAACACACAATATCCGCCACTTCACTCAAATGGCACCAGTGCCTACAGCCTGGAAACATGTACATCTGAGTCCCATCAAATGAACCTAGTAGGGCCCACACTCCAGTACTTCTAAGGTACTTGACCACTGTTCGCCAGAAACGTCGCAACGGGCCTGCAGGCTGCTGTGCAGTGGTCAGCTGCATGACATCACAGCAGTCCTCAACAAACAATACCCCCTTGTGGTTTGTGGTGGGGGTGCTAAACCGCATGTCTGCGGGCTGCCTCCTTCAGAAGCCTCTCTCGCCACCACTGAGAAGGGCATTCAACTGGGCGCTTACTGGTTATAAGGGGGGGGGGGGGCTGGGACACAGTTTCGCTGCTCTGCTGACCACTGATATGCATGCAGGCGTGACAGTGCCCCCAACGTGGCTAGCAGCGCAGCCCATCGCCGCGATTCCTGGCCATGTGAAGGTCAACATGCCAACTGCAGAGGACACCGTGTTTGGCGCGCTGCAGCGGGTGACACTCCCCCCTGCTGCCTGTCCCCTGCAGCATGCTCATGTCTTCCACATATTCTTTCTTGGGTGGGGCAGGGGGAGGGTTCAGTTTCCTACCTTTCTGGTTTGTACCATAGAGGAGGTGAATCACCTGTGCAAGGCACCTGACACTGTGTCAGGGAACCTAGAACTAAAACTAACAATCTTACGCTTGCACATGCAGCCTCATTTTACAAACCAGAAAGGTAGTTAACAGGCGTCTGGTTGCGCATGCATGCAGGAATGGAGGACTCCGGTCTACTACCAAGCCACCGCAAACGACAACAGCACATGGGACGAGTATGGCTTTGACACAGAGGATGACTGGGTATCAGACTACGGCGGCGGCTGGGAGGGCCGCCGGGGGGGCCCGCAGCGCAGCGTCTTCCCCACCACTATGGTAGTCATGGTCGCGGTGCTGGCCGTGAGCGTTCTTGTTGGTCAGAGCCTTTATCAGCGCTGGGCGTCTTCCAGCCGCAATCGCACCACGCATCGCAACCACCAGGGGGATGGCAATCTTGATGTGGACGACTCCGACGCGCTGCTGGGCTCTGACGCCCAACACCTCAGTGTGGGTGGCTACAGGAGTACTCCCGCCGACAGAAATAGTCAGGTGCGCAGTCATCACCAACATGCTGCACATGCCTGCTGCGATTTCCCAAGCTGAAAAGGAAGGCGATAGAGCAATGCAGCAACCACAATAGCCACCTTGCTTGCACGTGACTCTTGCTATGTGTCTGAGGCAGTGTGATGAATTAGAGACAACAAACACAACAACACCGGATCAGTGCAATAGTTCATTGTGTCTGGTTACTCCAACCACCGACTAGATCTGGTGGCACATCTCTACTGGTGTACAGTGTCACGAGACAGACAGTGCTTGGTTGCATGGGTGCTGAGGCCCAAGCCCTTCTTGGGTATTGCTCGGTTCCCAATTTGTTGTCTTTTCGTTTTGACCCATCAGAGCCCCAAGATCGCCTGCAGCTATCTTGGCACCTTGTACCCTATTGATCCTGTCTTCTCAATATATGTTTATGTGCATGGGGTTTCGTTACACCTTGCAGTGTTCATGGCTTTGAGTCTTTCAGCTGATAGTCGCATGCTCCCCCCCCCCACCCTTCTTTGCAGCCCTGTCGATGCACCGTAGTCTTTCTTTGTCCCGTCGGTACAATCTGCCATTGATCCAGATGTATTTGACTTGTGTTGCAAGCTTGTAAGGCGTGTGTGTCGCGCAGATGGCGGGCCAGTGGTCATGGTTCACTAATGCATGGAGGTCCGCACAGTCCGCCTCAGAGGGCATAGCGGGCACGCAGCTGGAGCTGGCGCCTGTGGAGGCCTCGCTCGTGGATCGCGATGCCATGGCAGAGCTTGCCAGTGATCCAAACCTTCTGGATTCTTCCGAACCTGCCAACGTTCAAGATGACATGTTACTGTCAGGCTTGCAGGACCCTCCGGCGTTCTTAGACACCGAAGAGAGCTAGCACACTGCCTCGCTGCATGCCTCCTCCCTTGCTAATATCGAGTACTTTAACCATGGAGAGCTAGTCAGCTGTTTCTCTGAAAGTTTGTTGATTCGTAGAATAGTGGTTTATGTTTTGGGTTGAACAGACCATGTACAGTGGTTTTTCTGGTTGTAACCGCAGAGTCCAGTTCTGTGAGGCGCATGGTGGTTCGCGTTAGAGCAATCACTGTCGCACAGTTCTTGCTTATGTATGACATTGCATGTACGTTTAGGTATGTACTCTGTCTGCTTGGCCGGTGGTGAACACAGGGCTGACGGCTGATTATCGACGTTTCACAGGTGTATGTGTCATGGAACCCGCTCATCTGTGCGCACTGAAACCCATCTCTGGATGTTCGTATGTTCTTGCACGTGCACATGTGCTCACTTCTAGAGCCTGAGCCACTGCCATCGAACTCGGTCAGTGATCTGCACAAGTTTACCCACCTTTGTAAACACACCCTCTCCACGTGGGGGTCAGTTCGTGCTGCACCACTGTCGATGTCAGTTTCATAGGGGCATTTAAATATAACATACTAGTGCTGGGAAAGTCTTTCGTGATGGTGCTGTTGTGCTATTGGAGTGAAGTGGTGGATGTTTTGTGACAGTTGCTTTTGGCTATTTGGGTTCATGCCTATTCACTACCTTTCCGGTTTGCAAATGGGTGGTACATACCAATTAATTGGTTTGCCAGTTCATCAGTGCTTCCTGTAATACTTATCACTGCTCGGTTTCAGGGCAGTACCACCAAGGCAGATACCTTGGCATGCAATGCACTAGTTGAAGGTTACATGGACATGCACTAGTTCTCATGCGTATACAGGTATCATGCCTTGCCCAAGTCAGCTACTTCACTCACACCTGTATGTACCCGGAAAAAAATATCTATCGTACGCTTTACGTGGCACGTTGGAAGAATTAGTTCAGCACTGCGGTGATATGCGCCGCCGAGCGCACGCTTGCACTTGCTCACACCCCAAGTCTGCCCATGCAACAGGTGACAAGTGCAGGCTATGGGGGGGGGCATTGGGCGGCCCTTGCAAATGGCGGCATCAATGCATATCACCATCTCTACTTCTCAATCATTATGGTAAGTTCTCTCGAGCAGGTTGCTGCAGCGGTCTTGGAAGGACTGAATGGAGAGGCGGTGCTGAGGGTCGCGCGCTAGCAAGTCCAGCACCATACCCTTGAAGAGCCCCGCACGCTGCAGCAGCTCCTTGCCCTTGTCCTCTGGCTCCCAAGGAAGGGCCTCCTCACCCACGATCTGTGCCACCATCTGCACAGCATTTTGTCGACACATTTTCATCCAGCTTTAAAGTTGAAGAGAGCTCCAGGGGGAGGCAGTACGTTCCAAGGTTTTATACTTGACGTGTTGGTCACGCATTCGACATTGTGACTGTGTCGATGGAATTACTCGATAAACAGAATGTTTTATGTTCAGCACTGATGAGGGATATTTTTTGGTGTTTTCTTTAGAACGGGAAAAGTTCCCCTTTTTGGATGGGGCGATGGAAAAACTGGGCATGAAAGCAGTCCTTTGGGAGCCACGCGGTGCCCACATCACCTCCAAAGGTAGGCGCAGGGTTATGCTGCCGCGCACAGATATAAAGTAAATAAGAGCCGCATGCAGTAGGGTTTGACCAAAACTGTTTATAAAACAATGGAGGCACGTAAAGAGGCCCTGGGGGCCAAACACCCTGCCCACGAAAACCAGAACACGGTGGTGGAGAGCGCAAAGTGTACAGAACCACTAACCTTGTTTTGGCCTTCAAAGTTCCGAATCGCAGGCCTGCCGGTGAAAAGCTCAACGGCCAGAACCCCAAGAGACCATGCATCCAGAGCAGTTGTAGCACAGACACTCTTTGCATGCTCCCGGAAGTGTGCCTGGAGGACTTCTGGGGCTGCGTAGGTTAAGCTGAAGCCCATGGGCGCCTCGTCACCGATCTTTGCCACGCAGCCAAAGTCGATGAGGGTCCAGCGGTTCTGACTTGGGAGCCACATGATGTTGCCAGGCTTCAGATCTCGGTGCACGTAGCCAGCTGTGTGCAGGTCTATCAGACAATCACCTATGTGTTTTATTATCTGCACACATAGGAGATTGTCTGATGTTCACTTTCATGCGGATAGAAGAGCTGCCTGCTGCTTGTTGGGAGCTGCACATTTTTCTCAGGTTGTATGTTTTCAAAATCTTTTGGCTGTATGTTCGTGGCTATTCATTACCTTTCTGGATTGTAACACATTCGGTTGTATGTTTTCTCTGACCCTGCAGGTGCGGCTGGCGGGCTTCACCGCCTCCAGACAATAAAGATGAGCGTAAAGTTACAGACATAACTCCATAGAATGGCTCATGTACCAGCAAATCAAGATCCAGACAAAAAAGGGGCACAGTGGTAAGGAAAGGAATACATACTCAGTGTTCCTGTACAAGATGCATGCAGCGCAACAGCCTGACGCACCTGCATGCATGTGAACGTGTCCATTTCGCGCTTGTTCCGCTGCACCCACATGTTGAGAGACTCGCCACGCTCCATCACAATGCATGGCGGCATGGGCCGCCCGTGGCCGTCCACAAACGCGCCGTCGGCGTTGCTCACAATCCCGTCACTTCTGACCCGTGGAAGGAACTGCTGGAGGTGGCTTGAGGTGTCTGTGTACTGCGCGAACTCGTCGTAGAAGTTTTTGGGAGAGCAGAAGAACTTGATGGCGTAGTCGAGCCGGTTCAGTTTGTCCACCGCAAACTGGATGACGCCTTGCCCTGCATGCATGCATTTGTCGGGTTGGTCTTCATGCCGTTCTTGGCTCCGTTCATTGAATGGAAGCAGACGGCAGGAGCTGGCACAGAGGGGTGCGCAAGTGCCGCAGGCTGGCACCGGCCATCAGAGAAGCCTGCCTCCGACACATGGGGAAATGATTTCTTTGAATGAATGCATGCACTATTCGGGCAGTATATCGGATTGATCCGGAACGACATGCACATATGGGGGGACGTGTATATGGGGGGTGGATATGGTAACACGCAGCCCACAAGAACACATGCGCGCAACTCGCGAATGTGTTCGGCTACGAAAGGAGGCCCTGGGAGCCCCAAAAACACTCATCAGGGCCAACGCCATGCTCTAGAGGGGCATCGGCCTCAGCACCCCCAAGGGATGGGACAGGGACAGATGTAGTAGGACATCCAATGACTTCGAAGGGGCGCAAACACAAGGACCGTTGTGGATGAATACA
The DNA here is from genome assembly GCA_032359135.1 of Ulvella scutata. Classification (NCBI taxonomy): domain Eukaryota; kingdom Viridiplantae; phylum Chlorophyta; class Ulvophyceae; order Ulvales; family Ulvellaceae; genus Ulvella; species Ulvella scutata. The sequence continues at coordinate 71,806 of JAUMHD010029761.1, read as the reverse complement.
CAGCAGCTGGAACAGAACGCCGTCAGAACGCCGTCCGTGATGCTGTACATAAATCCCACATGCACGCTAGAAGGAGTGCGTGGAGACGCACTAAATACTACGCCAGGAGGCTTCACTGAGGTGCACAGCGTAGTGGTTCTATCCAGGTGGGCAGCATGCACTGACGGTGACCAAGACCGAGACCGCACCGCCCTGGATTCGACTGCTGCCCCCTTGCTGCAGCTCCAAGCCACGCAGAATATCCCTCCCCTCCAGAGAATCCAGTTGGTAGTTGATGTACTCCAGCTTCTGGTCAACGCTCGCAGTGGCTGCCAGAGGGCCGGGGTCGGTGGAGAGGGAGAGCGTCGCGAAGGTGTCGTGGTCGACGTCCTGCAGCGGGTTCGCAGCCACGGAAGACATCCTGCCGTGGTGAGAGAACACTCCATCTGTCAAGCCTCCGTTCACTTCGATCAACTGCACCGCGAGTTTAGCTTGAAAAACGCTTGCTCTTTGGCGCCACACGTTTGTTGCAACGCGTTCGATCGCGAGACAAAGCATCAGCGCTTGGGCGGGATTAGAGTTCCGTAACATGACAGGCAAAGAAATGAACCCAAATGACACGAAAATTAGACCTTGGTCCAAGTATCGTAATCAGGGCCCTGGGGGCCAAACATGCTCTCTGGACAGTGACAAGAGCAGCCAGCAAGCGTCTGAAAATTCGATATTTCATTCGTCTGAGTATTGTGTAGTCCCGAAATGCTGTGTTTGCTCTTGTGCTCTATAGGAGATGGTCAAGTGGGCAAGCAATGGGCGCTTGGCGCGCCGGTCCTCGAGCTCGGGATTAGCAGAATGCAAGAACAAACGGTGAAGAGACACGGACCATAGCCTCCTGCTTGTCGTTGCCTGATCTCCTCCTCGTCATGCGCACAGCAATGGTTGCGGCGCTGAGCACAAGCACGAGCGCACACACCGCCACAATCGCAAAGGTTGCAATGCTGACAGCTGGCAGTGCTCGCCCGGGGCTATCCAGCCCGTCAGGGGTCTTTTTTGGCGGCCCTACGTCAATTCCAAGCACCTGCACGTTTTCGTACGGGTGTTCAAGTTTTAACATCAACCCAGTACAATGGGAGAGGAGGTGAGGATCTCCCCCCCCCCCCCGCCAAGTGTAAGGCATTCCAGCCATGACGGCGCAGCCTGCGTCGCTTGCAGCTCTTTCTGGTGTCACTGAGGTGATCCTCGCCCACCGCAGTGTAGAGCATTTTGAATGAGTTTTCAGCACGCGCATTGTCTCCCCCCTTGGGTATGGCGTGGTTCACGATTAGCTCTTTCTCTCTCCAACATTTGAGGCCGAAATACTGCGTTTCTGTTTCCTGTTGTTTCTGGAAATATACGGGGGGGGGGGGGGGAGGGGGGGCGTGGCCGATTGACTGCATGTTTGGCATATTTAAACCCTAATCGGGAACCATGCCATACCCAGAACGGGCTTCGGCAGCCCTCAGCACCCCCGAAGTGGTGGGGCATAACAGGTTTGAAATAGTAGGTTTGGTTGTGAGAGACCTGTGGTTTCCATAATGCAGTGGTCGAGCATGCTCACAGGGGTGGTCTGGCATGCATGCGGGCATGCTCGACATGTGCCCTCTGCTCCTGGTACTGGGGTGGCCTTTGAGGGGTCCCCCAAAAAATAAAAATAGAGCACAGAAGTGTTTCACAATGCAAGCCACATGTCCCAGGCACAGCACCTGTTTAATAGCTAAAATTTGGGGATCGTGGGGTTTAAGAAATCCAGCATCCTCAGGAATATCAATCAAGGAGTTGGAGTCATCTTCGTAGCTTCGTGTGCCCTCAACGTTCCAAACAGCCAGCTTCGCGTCGCTGAAGAACGGATGGAAGCCTCCCGCCTCGACTTCGTGGCTGTCGTCAGTGTCTGGACTGTTTGCGCAAAGAGCGCGATCAACTTGATTGTTCTCGAATCTGCAGCTTTCGATTCGTATCGCGGTGTGGTGTTCGGTCCAGTGCGCTTCCCGAGAGGCTGACAAGAGGGCGCCGCAATCTTGCGAAGGCGTCATTATGTCATACTGGCTCGATCTCTCTACCGATGAGCCGGGCGTCGCTGTGATGATGTTGTTGGAGAATGTGCAGCCCACGAGGTTCACTGTGCCTCCGCTCTTGGCCGCGACGATGTTGGTGCCTAGGAGACGATCAAACGTACAATCTGCAACCACATGAAGGTGAGAATTTGAAAATGCCGCGAGTGTTGGATAGCTAGGGGCTCATGCATTACAGTGTATCACATGCATGAGTACACATGTACATGCATGGTCCCTCTCTGCTGAAGTGATGACTGGGACGCAACTTCTGTTGAACATAGTTAAGCACTGGACACCTGGGCTCAGATGTGCAGGGGTCAAAGTGTGTAAAGTTACGGGCATAACTCCATAGAATGGCTCATGTACCAGCGAATCATCGCATGCCAACTTAGCTCGACCTCGCACAAACGACCCAGGACATGCCACTACCGAAGCAACGACAGGGAATCAAGCTAGCCTCTCTGCCCACATGGTAGGGGTCAAAGTAGACTGGCTATGTTAAACAGTGATGACTGGTGGCTGTGTGCAAGGGATTTTGTAGCTGATCTAGTGTTTGTGGTGTTTCGCTGCCTTGGTTGGTTTGCGAGCGTTTGGGGCCCTCGCTCTAATGTCGGTGTCATGGCATGCATCACATGAAAGAGACATTTGCACTCAATTTCCACAACCCCAGAGGCAGCACACTAGACGCTTCAAAGGAGTGCATAACATGAGCACTGATCACCAGTGTCGCTTAGTTAGATAGAACAATCCTTATTATTTGGGAATATTGTTTGGGTGTGTCACCTGACAATTGAAGCGACACTGGTGATCACTGAACGTGAGCAGAATGTCACAAGTTGAGAGCACCACTGTCTTCCTTTGAACAAGCTGTGTGCGGGCCTTGTACTGTAATCCACGGCATGGTTGGACAGACAAAACGTCTGTTGAGTGACTATAATTCGACTGATTCACCGCCAGCTGGTAAAGGTGGTCCGTTGAATTGAACCACTATTATTGGACTCCAGGGCCCAGTATGCAGCGGCTGGCCACAGCAGTTTGGCGTGGAGCTGAATCAGTGCGTCAGAATCCAAAACACAATGCTGGGGCCAATCGGATAGCTTCTGAAATTTGAGCATCGAAGGAGATTTTATGCATAGTGTGCTATATTTCAGCACACAATTAGCGTCAATGCAGATATTCCGGCAGATAATCGAGAGTAGCCAAAAGTGGCCAACTTGCATGCTGCTGGCGTCTTGATAAAGTTAACGCTCACCTTCCGCATACACCTGTGAGTTCCAGATGCCTATCCCACATTCCTGACAAGCTGGCTGGAGGTTCAGTTCACCTTGGAAAGTCACGTTGGTCATCCAGATCTTGCCCCCATCAGCCCTCACGAACCTGAACATGAGCCGCAGCTGCAGACGGCGTCTGTGCAAGTTGAAACCTTCCCCCCTTTTTGTGGATAAAAAAAAGAAATCTTTTATTTTCTTCGGACCACATATGCCCTTCATGGGTATGCATGGTTCCCGATTAGAATTTATTGTATGGATAAAAGCAACAAACAGAGAGTCCACCACAATACATGCAGTACAGTAGACCAGGGAAGTACATGCCAGATACAGTGAGGGTGCCCCTGCTGCTGCTCCTCGCTGTTCCTCCGGCTGCTGACGGACTGCCAAGTTGGCACTTCCAACAAACACACAAAAGTATGCGTATAAAGTTACAGGCATAACTCCATAGAAAGAAAGAAAAAAACAAACACACAAAATAAACGTAATCGGGAACCATTCCATACCCAAGAAGGCCTCCAGTACACCTATACTGCCACACAGATCGGGAAAAAACACAGAATTGCAGCATTCACGGAACTACTGCGGTACCTAGAAGTCCCTGTTGGTGACCCTATATTTGCCTGCAATGTCGTGCGACGTTCTGTGCAGCCTTTGTGTTTGCCTTCCTGGTCCCATGTGGCCCATGGGGTGTATGCCCTTGTCCCACCCTCTAGGGGGATCTGAGGCCGAAGCCCTTCTTGGGTGTGGCGTGGGTCCCGACTAGTGGTTTTTTGCTTGTCACAGCAGGAAAATAAGGTGAAAAGTTGTGGGTGCACACCTGTTGAAGGCGGAGTCTGCTGCTTCCCTCCAGTGCAGCCTCAGATACAGATTATCCAACCACATGTTCTGCCCAAACATGTCAAAGAGGTCGGTGGTTACAAACATCACACACTGCTGGGCACGAAGTGACAGCATGGGGATGCTGTTGGGCCCTAAATTTGTCCTAGATGGTGGCTCTGACTCACAATTTCCCTGCAACCAGGAAAACACATCTTTCACTAGCTGGAGGACTGCATCATCAGTACTCTCTTCTTGGGTTGCCAGGGAGTGTTTCGTTAATGTGTGTAAAGTTACAGGCACGACTCCATAGAATGGCTCATGTACCAGCAAATCATCGCGTCTGGTTATTGTAAACAACTTCTCTGACCACTGAGACATGTAGCACTGTTTGCATCAACCAGTTTTCAGAGCACCTTAATGAAGCTGTTCCGGTAGGTGTTGGTATTCCAAGCACATGCATCATCTCTACACACCTAGGACACATGCTCGCAGATGTGCAAATGTTGGTCCTAGTGCTCTCTCTGCTACAAGAGAGTACCATCGCACTGGTAGAGTGCTCTGTAAGTGTTCTTGTCCACTGGTATTCAATTCACTACAGCATGTGCTGGTTGGCGGGAATGGCTAGGGTAGGAATTACATTCTGGGCTCATGTGGGTGCTGGAAATTGTCCCACTGCCACACGCCAAACTCAATTGAACAGGGCAAAGCACCGAAAAGAACAGAGTTGTGGCATCATACCCTTATACTATGTGTATGCGTAAGCACGTCCAGAATATCCTGGTTCTTAGATGTGGTGAAATCAAGATGCTCTGTGAGAACGATGTGTGCGGCGCCATCCTCAATCGCATCTTCAAGCTCTCTGATGCTTGCAACTTTTGTAACAGTTGCTTTGACATCTACTTCATGTGGGGGTATTTCTGCTGCCAGTTGCCTTCGTACATGTGTGATTGGAGCATCGTGTGGACCTACTTTCGATGTGGTCGATGACATCTTTCCCTGCATTTCTGAAGTAAGTCAGGAGAAGCTAAGTGCACACACAACGCGGAGTAGCTATCCCAGAAGAGCCTATCTGGAGATAGCTACTCCGCGTTGTGTGGTGCAGCTACATGTTTTTATCGTCTGGGTAGCCTGTGGGTATACACCCAGACATGCTCTGAGTGTATGGTCTTACATAGAGAGCTGAGTTCAGACTGGATAAATCGGTGTCTGTGTTTTTGCAAGAACACGGATGTGACTGCCCAATCGGATGGGTTGCTTGTACTACATGATTGGAATTCACTGTTTCGCCTTGAGCCTCTATCATATGCGCACCACAGCAGTCACAGCAAGGGCTATTGCTAAATTCAGCCACATTCACGTTGACACAGATTGTACTGCGGGGTTGTTCGTGACAGCGTGCAATATATCCACAGATGGTATGTGCTTGCAGCATCACACTGTCTTGTCTTCTGCGAGCCCGATACAAGTCTTACAGATATCAGATTATTCATAACTATTGCTTAAATACACTGCCTATGCTAAGCGGTGCAGCACACGACATGTACTTCCGCAAGATGGGGCGTACGTGGATGTGCGAAGAGCAATGCTAGAGGTCCGCACCAGACATATATCTATGAACATCAGCAAGGGCCGCAAATGCCGCCCCTTCTCTGCTCAGTTCATGCTGCAAGGTCTCAAGTGAGCAGCGAGTTAGGGAACTACCCGTTCGAACCGATTCAAAACCAGTGCACACGCAGATGGCAAAGTAACACCTTTCGAATATTCGATCACTGGAGACAACCTACAGCTGACGATAGTTTCCAATTCCTAGATGGATGCAATACGAGTGCTTGAGTGATTTCCACGGTGTGATGCCCACGCGCTGTGACGCTCGAGCAGTGTGAAGGGATAACACAGTTTCGACACCACGCAAGCCAACCTCGCCAGTAATTACTACCACTCTGAACTAGGGAGCATTTTCCAGCACTCTGCGTCAAGCTACGTAGACAAGCAAGGGACACAGTGGAATGTCCACAAAACTACAGCGAAACAGGGCACCACCCCAGTACTTACTAGCACTTTCCCAAGATTGCCGGCGATCTGGATGGTCCGAGACAGCACCATGGCCAGAGCTGGAATAAGATTCTGCAAGTACCCATCAGCAAAAGGGCCTCACTTCCCCAACGTATCACATGCCAGGGAACGTATCAGAAGGTGTGCACTGGCTTTCCTACGCCTTTCGTGATGGTGCTGTTGTGCCATTTGAGTGAAGTGGTGGATATTTTGTCTTAGTTGCTTTAGGCTATTTGGCTTCATGCCTATTCACTACCTTTCCGGTTTGTAAAGAGCTTTCCTACGCCTTCCTACGCCTTCAAATTTTGGGGGTGATGAGGCCGAAGCCCTTTCTGGGTATCGGGAGTTGTCCCCGATTAGTGTTCACCTGATATCTAATGGCCCTACAATTCCGCCTTCCATTTCTTATCATTTCTTATTTCCCTTCGAGCCGTTCGCAGGCATCTAACTCTTCGCAGGTCCTATCATGATATATCCGCTAAAGGGAGTCGGCCTCACCAGCCCCCAAAGGGGCGAGACAAGGAAGCTGTCGAGCCTGTGTTGACAAACAGTTGTGACAGAAAAATAACCTGACCAGTTATGGGGGTCCTGAAACTGTGGAGAGCTCTAGAAAGCGGCCTTGGTGATTTCGTTGTGTGCACCAAAGCAGTGAGCGAGTGTTCGCAGTGAGTGAGTGTTCTGTCTGACTCTCACTGAACAGGCTGCGAACGGAGAAGGTCCAAATATTCTTCGTTGGTACGTGTAAGCATAAATCTTCAGTTCAAGACATGAAGAGGAACGGAATCTGTTCTGATAGAAAACTTCGGTTTCCATTGGGTGTTTGACGCAGCTGCTGTGTAATCGACGGCTACCGAGTGTCCAGATATAGAAACTATATCACAGGATATATGATTGGGATGTTGGCTTGTATGGTACCTGTTCTGTCTTGCTATCTCAGAGATATTGTGGTGCTAGCACCACAATATCTCTGTCTTGTAAGCGCTTACAAGACAGAACTGCACGGAGTGAACATGACTGAACATTATACCTGGTAACACATACAGGAACCTCACTCCTTGGGTAGTCAGACTGTCTGCATTTGAGCAGTGTTCTATTTTCCATGCAGAGTGGAGATTCTTTCGTTTCGATTGCCATGCACATCAGTGGGTGACTCACCGTGGTGCACCTTTTCAGGCCGGGAACTCCGTGTTGGAAAGCGCGAACCTGCATGCGGTAGACATCTGTGACTTAATGTTGCATTCAACTGCATATTTTAGTATGTTGGTGTACTAGTTTGCTGCACTCGTTGCTCTCTCTGGTGCAGCTCGTAAGTCGTCGGGGCTGCCTGTAGATTGCGACACGTTCATATTACAAGCTCAAGATACCAATCATGTTCGAAGGAATCTTTGGGAAAAAGAAGACGCCCGCTGGTATGCTTCGTATAAATGTGAAGGCTTCTGGCAGCAGTCGATTCTGTGTTCATCCAGCAGAATTCTTCCAGGTAGCTGCACGGTCCCCAGAAACTTTCAGTAGACGATTAGCACGTGTTGGGGTGAGCTTTGGGACTGCTGTACTCTCCCAGAGCGATGTGTGTGCTGCAGAACTCTTGCGAGAGAACAAGCGCCTGATAGACAAGTCAATTCGCGAGATAGATCGCGAAAGGCAGTCTCTTGTACAGCAAGAAAAGAAGCTTATTGACGAGATGAAGAAAAATGCGAAGAATGGGCAGATGGTGCGTGCTACTGTGCAACACAATATCGTTTCGTAATCCTGCGGCGCAGACTGATTTAGGATTCTTTGGGAACACACTGCCCCTATGAGCATCATGAGCGTTTCTGAACGCAGATGAAGTGGGCATGCTGTCCGGATGGTGTGATGAGGACCATCCTGTGTCGACATCTGCTTACCTGCGTGCGGGAAGCTGGGATGGTTTCACCTCCGAACCTTCACTTGGAGCACCAATGTGCAGGACTCTGTGAAGGTGCTTGCTAAATCTCTTGTGAGGAACAGGCAATATGTCACAAAGATGCATCAAACCAAGGCCAACTTGCAAGCAGTGTCACTCAAGATCACGGTATGCCCCTCCTGTATCATCGGACGGGGATCTCAGAACGCTTTTTGTTCTTTCTTTCGTGATGTAGATGTTGTTGGCATGCAGACACTCAAGTCCACGGAAGCAATGGCGAAGGCGATGTCTGGAGCAACCAAGGCACGACCCTTTTCGGCAGTGATGGAAAGGTGAGTGAAGTATAATTTTCCACTCCCTGTGACGTTTAAGCGGTGTGTTTTCAGGCTATGGGGACGATGAACAAGCGTATGAACATTCCAGCTCTTGCCAAGATCATGAAGGAGTTTGAGAGGCAGAACGCAAAGATGGACCAAGTAGAGGAGATGATGGGAGATGCCATGGATGATGTATTCGAGGTGTGCTGTTGTAAATGTTCTGAAACACTGCGAAGATGTGAAGAAGATCAGTGTGTGAAGTCCATCCTACTGCAGCACGTTACATGAATCATTCGTACATTCAGGGAGGCGACGAAGAAGAGGAGACAGACAAGCTTGTAATGCAAGTTTTTGAGGAAATTGGGATCAGTGCAGCAGAGGGGATGGTCAGTGCACCACAGGCGAAAGTACCAGCACAACAAACTGTCGAGGCAGATGCTGCTCCAGAGCCTGTGGCAGCACAGGCGGAAGCTGGTCCTAGTGGGGTAGACGCTGAGCTTGAGGCCCGGCTTAACGCGTTGCGTGGGAAGTAATTCATTCATAGAAGGCTGCCGTGGACTTCTCCGGGCGGTGTGCCAATAAGGCAGCAGTGTCGCTGTCCCCTTCATTCGTGTAATTATCCTCTTCAACGAAGATATTTCCGCCTCCACATTCTTAGTAAGCCACTGTCCAGTTCAGCATCAAACTACAGAACGTTTCTTCACGTTTTTGTGGGCAGGGTAATGGTATCGAGGCGCAAACAGCGAACCGAACCGTAACAGTATCAAGAACCGGAAAATAGGGTGGTTTAAAGATGGTATTCAAGCCTGCAGGTACCTGTGCCTATCCTAGCAGCCTACACTATCATCCTGTGCATCGTCATCCGCAGCAGCTGATTCTTCCACACCCTCCTCCACAATGGCTTGCTCTTTGTCCACGAGTGATAGTTCCTCTTCCACGAGTGCTGGTTCTTCTTCACCGACTGGTGCGGGGTCCTGGGATTCACACATTGTAGCAGCTGGTTTCGGTTGATGGATGACGAATTTGTGCCCAAAATCTAGGGGGTCAGCACGCACAGGAGCCGCCTTGACGAGCAGATCTGCTGGCTGCTGGCGGATTCCGAATCTCTCATGTTTCCTCAGCCACGAAAACAGTTCCCAAGCCTTCTGCTCCTCAGCGCCTGAGTCTCCTTTCGCTGTTGCTGCCTACATTTCCACAACATTACACTCGCTGCAGGGCCCGACATGTAGTCAAACACAACCATCGTACCCCTTCCCTTGACCGCATGAACAGTAGGGGTTTTGGGACCATATTTAAGGGAAGAACAGCAATACTGGCACAGCACAGTGCCGATTTTGACCAAGCAGAGCGAACATGTTTCCTACCCTGGGGAACCCCTGCCTGGCAACTCCAAGCGTGCAGCACCCATGCCGACTATTCTGAGCTGCTGCAGCCAGGAAGCACAGTGCACATGACTATGCACACCTTGAGCTGCGCCTGAACTTTTCTGATTTTTCCATCCAGTACCTGTCCAGCTAGTTCCAGAGTTCCTTCCATGACTGGCTCCACATCGTTCAGCGACTTCTTCAGCGCTTGGCGGAACTCAGCCTCTAAAAGGCTATGCAGCTCTGCCACGTCATATTTTGGCTTCTCTGGTTCGACTTGTTCCACCCCTGAAAGCGCCCAAAGTGATGTGTGGGCTGCTTGCAACACACTATCCATGTTCACAGTTGTGACAGTCAACTCAGTGCAACAGTACTGCTCTGGGGCGGTTTCCTGCAACCAGACAAGTGAATAAGCAGGTAAAGTTCCAGCAGGCTACTGGCAAGCGTTCTAGTATTGTGTAATTGCGGCTGCTGTCACCTTTCCCCTTCCCTTTCGCTCCTTTCTGCTTCTCCTGCTTATCTTTCTTTGGTTCTTCCTCTGCGACCACACCTGCAAGAACGCAGGTGATGGATGTGACAGTCACATGAAAGCAGATGATTGGACTGACAATCAGCCGAGCTTGGCACTGCAGTGCCATGAAACACACCTTCTGCTGCCTGGCGCTCTGCAAAGGACGCCTCAGCTGCAGCACTTGCAGAGGCCGCACCATGCTCTAGTGCAGCAGCAGCGCGCACCGCGATGCTGCGTAGCGCATGCGAAACGATTACTGCGCGCAGATGTGGGAGGTCTGCTGCTGCGATCACCGCCTTGACCTCTGCCACAATGGCAGCTGCTTTGGTGCGCAGCTCTGACTCTGTTTCCCTCTCATGAACCTACGCAACTTGAGGCCTCAACTGATACACTGTTCCCTAGCTGAAACATATCTGTGAACCAGTTCTTATCCGAATCAGGGACTATAGCAGTTGCAAAGACAGCAGTGTCGCTGTCTGTTTTTTTTTTCAAGCACTTCAAACGCGTGCTTACGTCAAGTTGAAGCACATCCATGGCGAGATATGCTTGGAAGGAAGAATCTGGGAGCTTGCCTGCTCGGACAGGGACAACAGCTCCTGTATGCTGCCATCCCATGCATAAACTTCAGTCAATAATTCGTCTTCTTGCGCCACAGTGTTGTCCTTTGGCTTTTTGGCCTTGGCTGCACATGCCATGTTGGTACGTCACACATGCAACAAGCATGAGTGGTACAACGGTCAGAACAGAAGCAATATTGCATAGGTACATATGTATGTTGTAATGCTTCAGGCCAGGTGATCATGTGTACATGATGCTGATTCTGTGCTACTTGTGTGACTGGCTTTCTAAACATTGCCCTGTTTTTGACGTTGTGCATGTGCACATTTTGGCTCAGGCAAGTACAAGCAGTGCCTTATTAGTTGCATCTGCCTACTTGGTTTCTTACCTATTCACTTCCTTTCCGGTGTTTAACAGGATAGCCGGTTCCATAGGAATTCAAAATGCCAATACATGACACATGAAGCTTTGGAACAAGCGGAAGAGAAGCATTCAGGTGACATTCTGTTGTACAACAACAAACGCAGACTCAGACAGATGTGAAATAGATAGGGAGATACACTGCTGCTTTCAAACCACAGACAACGCAGTATGTCAAGGCATACAGGAAAAACAGGCCGCACTTCCTGGCGGAGTCTCTTGCCGTACTGGAGTGACTGCATCCTTCAACTGGTCGTACGCGGCAAGCACTCTGGCCCCCAGTCCCTCCGTCCAGAACAACGGGCGGCAGCTGCCACTGCTGAGCGCCTGTGCTGACACAACAGGCACCCCTGCAGCACCTGCTGCTGCAAACTGGTCATGGTCCTTAACCCACTGCTCTGGAATCTTCTCTTGCTTTACGTGTGCATGCAGGTCACGCAGAATCCTCTCCAAGGCCGCGGTCGCTTCTCTGCGACTGATACTCTGCACCAGGTTTTGCTCTACACGCCCCCTGAGCAGGCTGTCGCTGTCATGCTTAACTCCGACCCCTCGCAACACAACCTGCAGTGACACACTGATAGATTGAGAGCGTGCTGCGGGTGAATCATGGACCCTGGAGCCCAGGTTTGAGTACAGTGTGGAGAACAGACCTAGAAGCACAGGCTTTAGCGTGCTGTGCTGCAATCTGTCCTGCAGGTTGAGCCCAGTAGTGTGCTCAACCAAGGCACAGTGCTTGTGCTCTTTGGTTGAACTTGAGATCCATAGTATGTGTACATTTCAACTCCGTGCAGGAGCCAACAACTCTTGCTGAGAGCATGTGAGTTATCTCGAAGTGTTGTACTGGGTGGTGACAGATGCGGCGGCCGTGCTGAAGAATGGACGGGTTTATCAGGACAGGCACACCTGTGGGGATTCGAAGCCGGGTGGCATGTTTGGAGACGTGTGCAGCTGCCAGACTTCTGTCTCCATGCTTTGCCTGGAGGGCTTCCACATGAACTGAAACTGTTTCTCCTCTCCAGGCATGATGCACCCTGACATGTTGTACATGTAGAACCCACACTGCGCGCCCAAACCACTGCCGTCTCTGTTGCCGGATACAGCTGCTAGCGGAGTCCTCTGTACAGATCTGGTCCAGTGATACCTGAGTGCTGCTGTACCGACTGATCGAACGGTCAGTGTGGCAAACGATGTGAATCCTACTGTTGCTGTGAGCACAAGGCGGGTGGCTGACAGGCGCGCAGCTGGCCCAAGTGGGCCAGATTGTTCCTGTTGCAACTGCAGTGCTTCTTCCGCCTCCTGTACAGAAATCAGAGTTCCTTCACCAAGCCGCAACTACACAGTTCAACACCTTGCCTCGCATGCCCTGCAATATTATTTCTCCAGAACCTGAAGTCTGAAAAGTGCCTATCAACCCCTCATGTCAAGCCAAAAAACTCAGTAGATAGTCCAGAGTCCGAATATCCAGCACCCAAACGTAAGTAATCTATGCCAGATTGCAGGAAACAAGTGGAAAGTAATCGTTATGTATGGTTGAACAGGAGCTGCATACCTGAAGGGCAGCAGTAGCCTTCTCTAGCTCCTGCTGCTTCCTGACTGCTGCAGCTTCTTCGTACCGAGCATGCGCTTCTGGATTGCACTGTGCCAGCCGAGCAACGACGTGTTCAAGGGTGAGGGGCGCCTCAGATCGCTGCTTGAGTGCCTCAGCCTCTGAATTTCCAAACACTACAAGTTGGTCGGTCTCGGGAGTGTGTGACATCACTCTTGCCATGGCCTTCTTGTACCTCAGCAGTGTTTGCTGCACACCTCTGAACACCACGTCAGGATGCAAAGCACTGGCACTTTTTCTATCTTGACAGGGCTAAGCTGATACACAGATACTGAGCATGCCCTCCATGGTGCCCTACTGTGACGGGTGTACTTTGATATACCCTGGAAGACCGCCTCGGCAGGTGTTCGATGGCGTGCAAGAAATTTGCAACATACTACTTGAGCTATGTGTACGATTGCAAGCATTCAGGACCCTAAAATAGTACGGAAATGAAAGATAACCTTGATGTACGTCCTATTGATGCACAGCGAAAAGCGCTTACAGAGTCAAAATCTGAACTTACCGCTAGGTATTCGCCTTGCAGCCATGCCCGGCCCTTCTCTTCATCAGTTCGGAGGAGTCTGCGCCTCCGCAACCCAAGAGACTCTATTAACAGGCTAGCAGTCTTCCCTCGTGATGGATCCAGTGCCCGGGGCTTGCCGAAGATCTCCAAGGGGATGTCCAGCAGCTCTGGGGGTTTCTCTTTGGCTTCTGTGAAGAGACCGTTGAACTCATTCCCAACCTGCACGAACCTGCAACCAGACACAGGTGTTCCTCTTACATACTGTCAGAAAATCCGCAGCGATCTGTACAGTGCGCTTGCAGCTAATGGTTCCAGGGACTAGAAAGACACATCAGCATGCTTTCCCATGTTAAACTGCCTGAAGACATCCAACGCTAAGTGTGCCAATGCTTCTGGATAACATAACAAACGGTTTGTAAGTGCTAAAGTTCCGAAGGTGGGTACATGTTGACAGTTCAAGTGCCAAGACAGAAAGATAAAGAACCCAGAGTATTCAACCAAATGGCACATAGATAGGTGTATCTGATGGTTGTTGATATTCGTAGATAGCTGTTTGGCAGCTTTACGTTGCCTGTTTGTAACAAAGTTCTTCCTTCAGATTTAGCGCACATCCAAGAGTGCTGACCGCAACAAGCAATGCAGAGGGCATCGCAAGAAGATCTTTAAGCATACCTGGAATGACAGTCTCGCAGGCTGACCTGCCAATACAGGTGTCCTGGCAGCCGCTCGTAAACAGGCTTGGACTTGTGCAGATGATCCAACTTCTCCCTTCGCTTGCGGAACTTGAACGCTCTAGAAAGGACAACATCCTCAGGCTTCTTACCAACCTTTGATGCTACATGTACAGCCTGGATTGCCCAGGCTTCCTCATACTCCTTGTGCTTTGCAAGGGTCCTGTGAAAGCAAGATGGGTTTGGTATCATCGCAATAGATTCACGTCTTATGTGCAGTCAGGACAATCAAACTGAATCAGAAACATTGGTACAAAAAACTGCTAGTGTCAAATTTTCACCTGCTGTCACGGGTATCTGCTGACCGAGTGAGGCTCTGCTGTTGAAATGACTGGGCAGCTTGCTCCTGAGAAGCACTAACCCGGACATACTCTTTTTTCAATTCAAGTTGCTCAGCCACGAGCTGATGAAATGCTTCTAGGATGGGCTGGTACAGACACTGCTCCATCTGCATTGCTTCCATCACCTCTGCAGGAACGTTAGACACATCAAAAACTGCTGGGGGCTCAGGCGTCGGCACGCGAGGCTGAACAGCTTGCAGCATAGACTCATATTCTTCAACATCGCCTAGTACGTTGTAAGCCTTGAGGTGCTTCCTCCGGCGTGTTTTGGCCGGAGCACTGCAACAGCATGGAAAACGTGTTGGTGTGCAAGCAGTTTGGTTACACGAAGATGGAACACAACTGAAACAGCAATCACATATAGCATACCTTGCTGCCTCGAGGTAGGGAGCCTCTGCTTTCATGGTACCGACCTTATCTCTGAGCGACCAAGTGTGCAGCTGCTACTCAAGCTAAGAACACAGTAAAAAAAGCAGCCTGCTAGTGTTTCAACAGTATAGTCCACGTTTGATTACATCACGCTGCTGTGCAATCAAGAGACCGTCAACAGAGACATGCGGCAGTGAACTTGTCTGCGTGCAGTGAGAAACACAGTCTCAAAGATGGATCTGGACAATACTAGTGAACGGGGTCCTCGGAGATGCAAGTTCACCTGAACAACGTCCCTGCAGCTCGTGCTTTTGTGGCTGCGCCACACCTATTTCCTTGTTGAAGGCAAAAATTTTGCCTTCATGGAGTATTGAATCAAGCATCCTTGACTCAGCAGCATCACAGCTGTCACGCGAATAACCCCATACACGTACGCACCCCTTGGCATCACTTCTACATCTTGATTGACGCTTTTATGCAATTGCTGTTATGGCATGTGTTATGTAGTTCTTCTTCTTCTTCTTCAGCACCTCCACAATGATAGGTCAGCTGGCATACTTTCTCGTTGCATATGCTGTTTTCGCAGGTGTTATAGTTTTTCTGATGACATTTGGCCGCAGCCCTGTGTTTGCTGGCACATTTGTGGAGAGAGCATCAGACTTCATTTCTGGAGGATGCTTCGACAGTGGCCTGTGCGTACACCGACCATCTTCACAACGAAATCATCTAAATCTACAAATAGTTACATTATTAATCGCTGTAGGGAGCTCATCAAGAGGATTTGTGGGTCAGGGGCAGCGCAGAGAGTGGACTCTGTTCTCTACTACTGTTTGTGGGAGAAAAATCCAATCCTTCCCGTGACATACTTTGTAACAGTCGGGGCATGCTTCTTCCTTTATTATTACAGGGTGTTTTCGTGGTTTCCCACCTCAGTTACGCCTGTATGGCACAAGTACGATACCGTCTCCATCTCTTCCTACCGTCTTCACTGCCATACAAGCAATCATTAAACATCAGCATACCTTCATACTTCAGTGATTCTACTGCACCGGTTTGTGCCGGCTACCGTACAGCTTGGCGCTATTACTGTTTGTCATTCCACACTTGTTCCAGTGCACACTCATGGGAATGGGGAAAAGTAGTCAAGTTGGGCTTGACACGCTTCAGCATACTGCTGAGCTGAGAAAATGTATTGGGAACTGAATATTCAGGTATACCGGCACAGCATCGGTAGCTTGCTGCTGCCTAATGTGGTTTCGGGTCTACTTCAGCAATCCAGGTCTGATCACATCAGAAAATGTGGGGTTCTGGCTGTTAGCAGATCCCCCTGGAGATCCCATCTATCCAAGCAAGAAATGTTACACATGTGAACTACCGAGGCCTGCCAGATCAAAGCACTGCACACTGTGCAATGGCTGCATCGCTCGAGAAGATCATCACTGTGTGTGCCACTGCTCCACGACCCCCTCTTGCTCTGACCCTTAGGCAACGCATCTTGTCGCATCATGATGTTTGCTACAAGCCTTGACGCTCCGAAAAGGCAGTGAACGGGCAGGACCACAGATAGCAGGAAGCAACTTGCATGAAAACACAACAGGAAGTAGCAGAGCAAGTTCTTTTTAAGAGGTGTACATTCTTTTTGTTTGGTATTTACTACGTGGTTTTTGGCCCTGTTGTAGTCCATTAAACTTGTGAAGGACATCACAAGTAGTCATGGGCTTGTATCTCTTGTAATACGAGAGCAAGTGTGGCTGCCTTTTTATTGCGCTATTGGGGCCATGGATGCCGAATAGTAGCGCACTGGTCTCGCTGTGGGATCAAGCTGCTGAATTTAGGTTGAACATATGACTGGTAGAGCTACGTGAAGTGGTCCAGTGAAGTTTCGAATGAAGCGAGTGTGTTTCCTTGCATGCTGTGTGTTGGTGCTGCCTGACCTCCTGCCAACTCATTATCTTTCTGGCTTGTGTCGTCTTTCTGGGTAAGGAACGTGCCCAAACATCATGGCAGTTCGATAGCATGTGCTCTTGGCTGTCAGGTAGGAGCATCTGTGTGTATTGCCTGCTGTGTACTAGTAACAACTACTGCTGTGCAACATGAGGTCTGCAACAACATGTGAGGCGTTCTCTTCCAGGTGCTTGGGTGGCCAACTGTGTTGGAGCTCTGAATTTCAGATGGTTCCTTGGCTTTGTCACAGCTAACATCTTGATGATGTGGTACGGCGCAATCCTCGCAGTTGTCACCATGTGGGGAGTATTGAAGGATGCAGGCATGCTGGATAGGCCAGTTAATGTGGGTCCTGGTGCGTCTCATGGTTCTTGGGCATCACCTGTGCCCCATTTGGACACATCCTGGGTCTATAGATCTACAACGTCTATCATAACACAGAACTCTGTACTCCTCAACAGAACTCCTTTTCTTTTGTGTACGTGGTGCTTGGAAGCTGGCTCCAGATGTATCCCAAGCGTGATGAGCTTAACTAAGCTGCTGCATTGGGGCTGGGTACATACATCGATCAATTCATTGATACAAATGTTCCCTAGTGTACAGCCAGAGAAGAAGTGGAGTCTGTCACTTGATGGGAATTCAATTAGGGGGAAGATTTCACCAAACTTGAAAGCAAAGAGTTGGCGGTCGGTTGTGGGTTTTCATCTGCGACTGAAGGAACCCAGTAGCACCTGGCTCAGTAGCAGGGCTGAGTGTGAAGGCAAGGTGAGGAGCATGTTGCTGTGCTGCAGGCAAGAGAGTGATGTTGCGTCATGATAGAGTGGCGCTCGTGAAGTTTGCAATGAGGCAGTTCTCCATCATTCCCGCCATCGCGGTGTTTCTGGGTGCTGCTGCTATTGTGTTGATGGGATTCTTTGGTTATAATGCGTGGAATATCAGCTGTGGGATGACTGGGAATGATAGGCACAAGCTGTCTGAGCTGAACAGGCGAATAGTCCTTGAGGTGTGCTTGCTTGCTGCCTCTGTTTTCATGTACTTCTTTTTATTGTGGTGTGTTGTGGCTGCACCTGCTGCTTTTAAGTGGTGTATAAGCGAGCTGCAGCTGGCGCCGCCGTGCATGCCACATCAGAGGTCCTGCTTTCAGTCAGGAGTACTTGCTTTGAGTTCATAGCCTAATTGCCTTGCACATTGTTTGGTGGCATTGAATTGCCACAGCACTTCCAGACAATTGCAGAGTTGTCGCAGTCATGCCACTGGACGTTCTATGGGCAGTTTTGAAACACAGGCAGTACATGCCTGTTGTGTTCTAATAATGTGTTTTCGTTCTTTCTAACTCATATCGTTGTCTGGCTTCAATACATTACTTGCAGTGCATGTAAGTCACGTCATTTTGGGCCAGAACAGGTTATCTGTGCTTACAAAGCGACACACAGGAATCCCTGAGACTTTGGAATCTCAGGCAATCACAACACAACAGCTTCTTCAACACATGTCATCATGCAACTGCTGATTCATCGTTCACATAGATCTGGCATGTCATCATCATGCTCACCTTCCTCATCTTTCACACCACAATTCTCAATCAGACAGATCAGTTTCTCTACCTTTTTACAAGTAAGCCAAGAATGACTCTTGACAAACACCAGTCCCCACTTGGACCAGTTCCTCTCAGCAGCACACGCTGTGGTGTGCAATCACAACAAATGCGCGGCTACCTTCCTGAGCTCAGGGAAAATCTATTTACTCAGTTAATGGTGTCCATGTACACCATATGGATTTCGGGTTTGTCAAGAAGGCTGCAGTGATCATTGATGTCTCCAGAAGGAGGCTCTTCATTATTATTTTTGCGGAGTTGATTTTCATTGTATTGTGAAGATATACGGGGTTGCGTTACTTGATGGATATTTAATCTGTAAGCAGCCTGTGTACACATGTGGGGCTGTGTGCAGAAGCGGGATGCTGCCTCCGTGGCAGACTCTTCTGGGCAAGCACAAACCCCCACCAGGATATCGTACTCAAAGGGCCTGTTCAGAAACTGGCTGGAGGTGTTGCTGCCAGGCATGATACGGGCCAGGAACTTACCAGCAAGTGGTAGAGCCCCGGCAGCAGCTGGTGCATGCTGCAGCAGTGCAGAGCATCATGTGATACACAAAGAGGACTAACAGTAGGCCTGCACGTCTTTGAAAGGCTGAAAATTCATAGTTGGCTGGTTGTCGCAGATGTTCGTTCTGCTAGGCAGCTGATTATGATGTTGCGGTACCGTTTGTTGGGGAGTAGTATAGTTTCGGCAGCAGAGTGCATGCGTTATTTGCTCTCCAATATGAAAATGAATGCTTTCGAGTTTGCGATTCAGAAAGGGAAACCTCTGAAGTTCGTGAGGTGGCCAGTACAGCCAGTGCTGGCTGCACGCATGCCTGCCACTTATCGGTTTGTTCAAGCTGAGAAGGCAGTACATGGGCAAGAACCCAGATGGCCAGAAGCTGTACAGCGCACGCAATAGCACCTGCTAATTACATAGTGTACAGTAACACTGCTCGTCAGACACGCGTGTACCCCCAAAAGATCTGCACACGTCTCCTGGTGTTGTGGCATTGGGAGTTTGTCGATTAGTGGTTGAGCGTCCCTTCATCTTTCTTAACTTTCCCCCTTTGCAACACGTGAATGATGGTCCTCTTCTCTGCCCTGGGTAGAAAGTATCAGCAGCTACCACTCGGTTTCGAGTGGGTGTCCCACCCTCTGAGGGAAAGCTGTTTTGCATCCGCTAGTGTACATGTGTCGTCAGAGAAGAGCAAGTGCATAGATCTAGTAGTCCCAGAGGGCAGTGTAAGGATGCGTTGCAGTAAGAGAAGGGAGATGCACCACACAACAGCCTCCCCCTACTTGCACAGGCACACTGCTTCGTTGTGCATTTGTTGATGCCTACTCTGAATGAGGGCCAACTTTCTGCGAGATGTCAGCACATGAAAGCACTGCATATTGTGTCCCTTGGGTTCTTGATCTGTCTGTGTTCCTGCGGGAATGTGAGGCTAGTGGATATCCTGCGGTACACATACTCCATCATTGCTGCTGATATCCTCCCTGTTATTGCTGACGACGAGGTCCCTGTTGGTGACCCTGTGCTTTCTTGTAACATCGTGCGGCGTTCTCTGCAACCTTTGTTCCTGGTCCCCATGTGGCCCCGGGAGTGCATGTCCTTGTCCCATACCTTCGGGGGTGCTGAGGCCGAAGCCTCTCTTGGGCATGGCGTGGTTCCCGATTAGCTTTTACTTTTTTGCATGGAGGCATCAACACCCATGGCACCCCGGGCAGTGGGGAATGTGTCACAAGCTGCTGTTGCAGAACGTTTGATGGGAGGGGGCAACAGAGGATACAAGGTGCTGAAGGGGGGACGGAAGGTCCGCAACGAGTCTCAGGTGCGCGTGGTGACGGCTGGCCGGCTGGCGGGAAGTTTTGGGGATGGTGATGTGACTGTGGTTGCATTATGCTACGCCCAGCTTCTGGATGCTCAGGAGTTGCTCGACGTCTATCAATCGCCAAGCAACCAGAATTGTGCAAGCCAGCAGTACATGTGAGCAGCGGAGAAAGTTTGTAGTGTGGAGTTATTCAGCAGTGAAGCGTGATTAATATTCAGCTGTCATGTTTCGAAGCGATGTACACGGAACATCACTGAAAGCGGAGCAGTGTGTGAGATCCTTCCAGAGATAAAGCATAGCCAGTCCAGAGCTGCATCGAGCTCTGTTCCGCATATGTTCCCCGCTGGGCTGGCGAATAATGGGTCCGTTGTGAGATCTTCCGGACACGTTCTGTACGTGTTGGAAGCCTCCACGTCCATCAAAGATTAAGGCTTTGTGGTCATCCACAATCAATCACGATCCAAGTGCAATTGGCTCCGGTTGCCCAGCCAATCCACCGTTTTGCCAGTTGATCTCTTCATGACGCACTTTCAAACGCGGCGCCTGCTCAGTGTTGGTCTAGCCGCAGACGTTGAGGACAAGAATACAATAGATGAATGGACAGATGCTGTGTTAAGCCCGTCTCTTCGTCGATATCACCAGTGCTTGAGGCATCAGAGAGACGAGTTTACGTCTGAGCCGTGTTCCACAGCGCATTGACTATTCTGCAGCCTACCTGTCGGTTTCCCTGAACAAAACGTCTGTTTGTTGGTGGTTTCATGTATTTCCAGCTACTAGTCGTGGTATGCGGCACAAAAGAGGAAGTAGCTCCACATTGACTCTTCCTCGGTCTGAAGACGGCAAGACAAGCCCACAACGAGCAACGGTGCTTCGAAGATATGCAGCATTTGTCGCGGTTGTAATTGCCTACAGTCTGTTTCGCTTTGTTACTATCTGGCAGGCTGCTCGCATCATCCAGCCAACTGCACCACACCGGCAACCTTGTTGGCACACAAGCCTCAACACATCGGCAGGAGCAGCTCCCTGTCACGACTTTGGAGTACCAGTGCCCGCAGGAAACGCGAAGGTGCGGCGCGTACAGCGTTGTTCCTGTAGCACGCAAGCGTCTGTCCTCCTGGCTGTCGTTCAACTTCTCTTGGGCTTGGCTTGCGAATGGGCAAGATCAGCATCGCCATCCTAAATCGTGTAGTTTGTAGCATGTTCTCGCTGGGTTTGCTCATGCGCAGTCGCTCAAGTACTCGGCGCTCAAGTTCTGTTGTTGGCACACATGTTTTCCTCTGCAGTGTACATCTTGCCTTTACCTAGCAGCATGGAAACACTATAAAGGTATCATTCTATACTCAAGGCCCTTTTGGGCTGCGATTTGAACACCAATGCACTGGCCATCTCAGCAAGTTGGTGGCTACATCGTTGCATCACCGGTTCGTCCATGGCTAGCTCTCATCTGGGTGTCTTGCATCGAAACGTAACTTCTGTAACGTGTAGGTAGCTCTGCTGTTCTTGGTGAGGCACAACATCCCAACAGAGCCCATCTGGACAGCGTTTATAGCATCGGCAGCAGAGCTCTCACTGAAGCAGTCCGTGGCACCTAATGCCCCTCAACCGCCCACCCTACTGCCCAGCTCACGCAATGACACGGGCCCCACACCAACATGTGAGACATATATTCCCCCAGAACGCTCAGTAGAGCCTATAGGTGAGCCCTACCAGCTGCACCCTCTCCCCCACGTCCTGTGTCAGTGCCAACACAGTACCTGTGGCGGTGCCAACCCAGTACATCAGTGTAAATTCGAAATTCAGAGCCTGTTCCAATGTCTGTGCTCGTGGATAAGGTGCACCCAGTTGCTCCTTGTGTACATGGGGCACAGCACGGATGCATATAGTATCTAACAAGCTGCTGTGCTCGGGCCTGGGACTAGTATTTATGTTGTAGGCAGATAAATGTACTGAATTTGGGACAGCAGCCAACCGTTCATCCTCAGTGCTAGAACCCGCTCTGGGGAAGTTTCATTTTGCCAGGTGCTTTGTAGTTTGATCTTCCATGCTGCTTTGGCCTTCCATTGCCTCTCAGGTTAGGAACAAAGCTATGTCAGGTCTTCTAGATAGCAATCTTCGGTCTCTGGTTCTCTCAGCAGTGACGGTGACACTGTTGTGAATGCATGGCATGGTGAATCGTGGCTACAGGCTACACGTAGTTAATCACGCAGTGCTGGTGCAGCGACGGTGCCCATGCAGCCCATCACCAACACCACCAGATGGCTGCAGCACACCCTCAACACCCCTCTCACGCCACGGCAGCTGTACGAGCGGCAGGACCTGTTCTCGATCTACGTCCACCGCACTCCCGGCTACCAAGAGCGCGTGGCTACAAGCATCTTCTATGGGCGGGACATCGAAGAGAGGCACGACCCCCCCCCCCCCATCTGACATGAACGTGCCTGCTTGTATCTTCTTCTACATGTGTGTGTGTGTGTTGTTGGTGGGGGGGCGGTTTGTAGGTGTGCAACGCTGGATGCCCCTGCCCCCCCCCCGCCGCCCCAGCTCTTTGTCCTGGAATAGCGATGGTCGAATCATCAAGACGCATCAAGCATGTATCGTATGCATGCAAACGGTCCGTCGCACGCAGCCATGCGCGATGAAAGACATCTTACGAGTGTGCGGAGAGAGGTACTCAATGCATGGACGGCATGCATGCAGGGTAGCAGCGGCGATCTCGCAGCCGTCGCTGGTGTCCGCGCACAAGGCGCTGCTGCGCGCTGCACTCAAAGACCCCCGCAACACGATGTTTGTGCTGGTGTCGGACGTGTGCGTGCCCCTGCACCACCCAGCGCTGCTGTGGTCGCAGCTGATGGCAGAGTCCCACATCTCGCGCGTGTCCGCACTGTCGGAGGACGAGCAGAGATGGTGGGAGGGCATGGAGTACGGCTCACTGACCAAGGACAAGTTCTCGAAGAGCAGTCAGTGGGTGGGCCTCACACGCATGCACGCCATGCTTGTGGTTCAGGACGACCATGTGTGGCCACGGTTTGACAAGTACTGCAGAACAGGGGTGTGCCGCCCTCCTCCGCTCCCCTCCGCTGTGCTCTGCAGCATGTGGCGATGCAGCGATGCAGCATGTCATCGAACAGGCACATCAGATCTGCTGGTCATCGACTTTCCAACCATTCACCTTGAGTAGAAGCACAGCAGAGCAGAGCGCAGCACGCATCATATCGTGTCCCTTTCCCCCACCCCTCAAGACGGTGCCAGCGAAGCAGAGCTCACCCGCAGCAGTTCGTCGGTTCGTTAACACTCAGCCCCCCCCCCCCCTCACCCCCACACGGTTATAATATACCACACATACCTCATTGGCAAGAACTGCAACAACTACTTCTACATCTCCGTAGAGGCCAGTGAGCAGCAACAGCCTCACTGCTAACCGTCGCTCCTCAAGAAAAGGATCTTTTCACTTTGCTCCAAGCTCTTCGAACAGCAGGTACCCAGAACTACAGTTTATCCACCTCGGAAAGAGTAACAACTCAAGGGCAGCTCCTACAATAGCAGCCCGCACAAGCTTCAAGCAACGTCCTGCAGCAAGGTGCAGGTGAGGTGTGGCCCAGACTTGGACCTAAGAGAAGGCTCATGCATCGCCGACGAGCACTTTGTGGCCACGGTGCTTGCGGTGTACGAGCAGCACTCTGAAGCCACCACGGCGCCGCACTCCATGCCCCTCACCCACCTCGTGTTCCCCCCTGCCCACCACCACCCCACCACGTTCATGTCTGGCCACTTCAAGGAGGCCGTCGTTGCTATGAAGTGCAGCCGCTGGCGGGGGTACGCCCCACCACCCACACACCCCCACACCTGCACACCCGCACCCGCAACGGCCTACCTGCCCCGCATCTCTGCCTTTTGTGACAGACTTGCTGCACATCTGTTTCCCTCTATCTTCTCCCATCTGAGGCGCCCACGACTGCGACATGACCCTCCCACACGTGTTTTACTCTCATTTGGGTCGCAGTCTAGCCTGCGCTCTCGGTCTGGCTTGCCCCCTCAGCCACCCCAACACGTACGCTTGTGCACCCATCCTAACGAGCGTATTCAGAGACGGCTGGCAGCCATCGACGCAGCCGGCATCTGTGAATACAGACAACGAGTGTATGAAGGGGCTTGCGGGCCCCAAGCACTGCCGCCACTCGTTGAGTGAGTGAGTGAGTGGATGCCGACGAGTCAAGAAAGAGCCGATGCAGGCCAAGATGAGGCAGTGAGTTGTGCAGGTGGGAGAAGCACTACGAGCAGGCACTGGCATCCACCAAGTCCTTGTTCCAGCACTCATCGCTGCCTTCGAACTCCCTCTTCTGGGGGTGGCCGCGGTCGCTGCTGCAGGCCCCCCCTGGCCTCCGAATACACCCCATGGAACACGAAAGGTGGTCAAACTCTACAGAGAAGGGTCAGCAGGATCGTGTTTCTGTGTGGGGCCAGGGGGAGGACGATTGGAGTGGCTTGGAAAGGACTCTGCTGGAGAGTGCCACACCTGTGCCTGAAGGTGCTCCGCCTTTTGTCTCCGTGCCCTTGTCGGCAGTGTTGCTAGTGTCTTGTATCATCCTTATCTCCTGCTGTCTTGTGTGTGTACGTGTTTGAAAGCAGCTCCACGCGGCTTGCTCTATTCCCCAGGTGCCGGGTCTGCCATCGTGTGGGTAGAGAGGGAGGGGTGGAGGTGCAACCCTGAGACCTAGCCAGTCGCGCGGGGGGGGGGGGGGTTCAGACCCTCCCCCCACATCCATCCCCCCGACCTCGTTACAAAATGTACTGAATGTTCCTGCATGCACCGTGAGGCTCGGGTGTGAAGCTCCCAGTGAAAGAGCATGTCAAAGTCCTCACATACATGGCATGCGTGACACATCGCGTGAGCTGCGGTGCAGTGGGGGGGCCTGCGACGGCAAACCGGTCCGATGCATCGGAAGACAGCAAGAAGCCTCTAGACTACGCCACACTTAAAGAGCGCCTCAAGGGAAATGGCATCAGGGAGAAGCTGAGGGCGCGCGGCAACGACCCCAACGCACCCCCCATCCTCCGCGGCGTCAGCAACGCTGCGAAGCGACAGCTGGAGAGGCGGCGCACTACCAAGAAGATCAAGGCTCTGGAGGAGGCCATGCGAGAGAATCTGGCGCGCGATAAATGGCTCGGGAGATTCAAGCCTCTGAACGTCGCCTGCCCTCTGCTTGGGCGGAGGGTTTCGGTGGATGCGGTTAGTGAGTGGGCCAGCAAGGCGTGGGACTGTGATGGGCTAGGGTTCTCGTGGAAGTGCATACAGCAGCTCAAGGAGTAGCTGAAATGAGGATGTGTCTGGGCCAAGGAGAAGGCCGCAGCGATTGTTGATGTGTCCTTGACCTCTGCAATGGCTTCAGGGGGTGTCCGGCAGTTGTGGCGGAGCATGGGCGGGGTAGGGGGGGTTGGAACTCCAGCCCCCCACCTTATAGGGGGTGAGGGTGCGGGGCCGAGAGGTGCTGCGGCGAACAATTCATTCAGAATGATGGTGTATGACCTGGCGAGCCACCAGGATGAGCACAAGGTCTTTTGATTCGACGGATTTTTACGTGACTATCATCGCGATTTGTATGGAGATTTCACGTGGTGGAAATAGAATGCGGTGGTTTCTTTGAGCACGTCTACAACAGCAGGTGACATAGTGGGTTACGTGAATGCGCGACGTGCGCATATTCTCTGCCTGCCTGCTGGTGTAACGCCAGATTTAGAATCTGTTGGTATGTGTGTGTATGTGCGCAGGTATTGAATGACATCGTTTGGTAATATTCGTGACACATAGAGTGAATATTCCAGTTACAGCGAGCAGCGCGCGACACGCCTGCCGGGATTGTCCTGTCTGATACTCCCAACAAATCGATAATATCACTATGTGAGAGTACCGAGCTACAGAACACTTGCAGGGGCACTGTCATTTCAAATGGGCAGTTTCTTCTCCGCACTTGTATCTGCAGCGGGACTTGATGGGCAGGCATGTGTATTTAGAAATCGGCAAGGAAGTGGAAAGGCAAGAACCCAAATAGTCGCAAGCAAGCAACTAGAACAAAAGAACCTCCAGTTCACTAGAATCAGGGCGCCACATGACCACTGTTCTGGTTTGTGTTCATTTCTATTTCTTAATTTCAGTACCTGCTCTGCATTGAAGTTTGCACCCAGTTTTTGGCTTTTGGAGTCACCCGTTCTCTTGCGGATAAACCGTGCATCGACAGTCGCGCTCTTGTGGGTGTCAAGACATCTCTGGCGCTCCACTCCCACAATTACAATTTGTCCAGCAGCCTCAGCCGAAGGACTTCTAAAAAAGCATAACACCGAGCCAACGATGACAAAGCATGCTGCAAACAACCCAAACCGACGCAGTGCGACCAACTGGAACAAGAAGAATCCAAATCCAACTGCAAAATTTTACCCACCTATCTGCAGCAGCCCCACTGCAGTAGCTGTACACCCCCCCCCCCCCCCGGTCATCATGCGGGCAACAGATACCAGGGCATGCTTATGGGACGAGCAACCTCACGACACGCTATTGGGACCTAGCCAGTCTGTCTCAACCACTGGACCATGCGGACCTTCCGGCACATTGCCGCAGAAGTTGGGCTGAACGATGTCGGCCAGAGTGTGGATACCTTGTCTGCCAGAGGGCCGAACAGTTTTCCGCATCTGCCAAAATCATGCAGTCCACTTCTCAGGCAACGTACCGCGAGGCTCCACAGCAGCAAACATACGAGACGACCTGAGCTCAGACGTCCAGTGAGTGAGGCAGACTAGCTATGCCCCAACGCGCGCACACCTGTGCATGGGGGGTCGAGGAGCAGCCGCTGTCATCGGCATGCATATGAGGATTCTCCTGCACATGCCATGCAGGAGGATTTTTCACATGAATGCATGTAAAACATATCTACAACTCGCAGCAATCAGTGCACAGGTGCTTGTCTGACAGCAGGGGCCCGGAGGCACCACATCGAGCCCCACATGTGGCGGGGAGTGGCCACAAGTGGATGGATGTCCTTCCTGCGGGTTCTAGTAAATCCGCTCCCTTCTCCTCAGCAGAAGCCGGCAGGGTGGTATTGGAGACGTGGGGGGCTGCTTGAGGGCCCTGGGCATGGCGTGTGCCGTCGCCCCCGCAGGCGGGCCTGCACGTCTCCCAAGATGGTTTCGCAGTGCGCCGCCAAGGGGGGGTTGCAGGATCTGCAAGAAACCCCAGCAGGTGAGACTCTGCCGAAATTTGGTGGATTCCGATGTTGAACATTCAGGGAGAGCTCCTGCAGGCTTGCGGTGACGATCAGCCGAGCGAAGACTAGTGGGGTAATAGTAGAGAGGTATGGATTACGCGGGCACTGAGACCTTCCCGACAAATACTGCTTGTATTCTCCGGTTTCCACATTATTTTGGTTTCCGGATTCAAATATTGCATTATGCTGCGGACGTTCCTAGGAAAATACTGGGTTACAATGCAGTCTGAGCATTTACAGGCTCGGGTTTGAATAAAGACAGTCTTCAAGGTTCACAAAAATTCAAGGCCTCGTCGGCGAGGGAAGCAAAATTAAGCGAGCAGGTGGCGTACCTGCAGTGCAAGGTTGCGGCAGCAGCTGCCATGCAAGGGTCTCCTGCCGGTCGCAAGGTGCAGAGCGCGGCACACACACAGGCCCTTCTAGAGGTCTCCTCAGGATAGATCAAAATTCAAAAGGGTGGCCTCGGGATTGAAAGCATCATGTGGGCCCGCACAAGTCGTCCACAGTCTCCCTGGCACTCACCCAGAAAGTCCCTGTCAGTGAGTCACTTCCCAGGCACCGATCCCCTTCACATCTCAAACCTCAACGTTGAACATGGGATCCTCTGAATTAATCCATTCGAGCTACGTGTTCTGAACCTTGAAGTTTTGAATATGGAGGCCATTCCCCTGAAAACCATAGCAGCTCTCAACACTCCAGCTGCATGTGGAGAGAGCCAGCAAGATACTGGGCTGGGCTTAGTCGAGTTCACACTCCTTCACACTCCTGCCTGTTGCCTGCCTTTCCGGTGCACAGCGACGCGCTGAGCAGCTGGGGCGCATAATGCAACAGGCGCACGGCGGGCACCCTGTGTTACAGGTTCTGTAGGTGCATTGTCTGGTGTTCGCTTTCCACTGCAAGCACAAGCTTAAGGACGCCCTGTGCTCACCTAAACCTTGCTGGAGACAGGCTTCTTCATGCGCATGACGACTGCAAGGCCGCCGCGCACGGCATGCTGGTACCCAAAGTCCACACGCACTTTTCCAGACTTTCCGAAACTCGCGACGATCTTTCCTGTGGTGCCGCAGGCGGCGAGAACCTCATTGCCTACGAATAGGGCCAGGTCGGTGTCCTTCTTGAACATGTCCTTGATGATGGCGTGCCCGCAGTTGTCAATTCTCTCGACTTTTCCTTTGCGGAACTTCCACTGCACCACCACTCCTGAGGCTCGTCCGGAGCACACTCGCTGAGTCACTCAGTGGGTCAATGAAACAGCGATTCCAGCAAGGTATGGATGAATAAAAAACAGTTACAATCACATTCGCCTCAGCTGTGTGCCCCTGTGAACCGCACTTATATCGGAAACCATGAAGGCAACAACCCAATTATCCAGAAGCAACTGGCACAACACAAAGCCACCACTTGACTCGAATGGCAAGAAATTCAATCTTGTGGTTGGGACCCCATGGTTCACGTGGCTACTTCATGCATGCAGGAGTGGGGGGGGGGCTTTCTCCGAAAACATCTGGTCATGCATGCAGGGGCTCTGCTATCCCATCAACAACATTCGTTGTTCAGTTGATTCAAGAGAAAGAGAGCGCACAAATCGATTCAGGCCAGCCAGGAAACTGCAAGGAACAATGTACGCACCCGAAACATCCTCAACTGTGCACGGTCCCCCTCCCCCTCAAACACGTGCGCCACGTTGCCATAGAACGCGATGCGGCATGCGGCGCCTGCCTGCTCCATGTCCAGGTCCAGTTTTGAGGAGATCATGACGCTGCCTGGCAAGCTTGCTACGGGCTTGTCTAGCACAAGAAGAGCCCACTCGAGGCCAAAGTGTGGTGGGGTGGTGGTGGGGAGCAGGTCCTCGCCGGCAGTGGCTGGATCTGTGGACATCTTGGGGCGCCCTGCACCTCGTTGCAAGGTGTCTTGGCTCTCTGTCACAGAGTGCCTCTGCGAGCCCACCAGACATGCAGTCGGGAGCAGGCAAGAACATGAACAACAACAATAAAAACCTGTTGTTGTAGATGTGGGTATCAACATCAACATCAACAAGAACAACAAGAACATCATCATCATCATCAACACAGAACCATTGTTCAACACATGCAGCTCCTGTCTCTCTCTGTAGCAACATGTCTGTGTTTCTTTTTTGAGCTCCTCCTGATCACAAACAGAGTGGACCGTGCGACTTGCTCAGTGGCGATCCAAGACATGTTATCCCAACAGCGCACATGCAGGCCTGGCGGTGACTGGGCATTAACAATAAACAGCAATGTCCACATGGCTCAAGACGTACAAGTGGCACAGCAACCATGAGTACCGTTCAGAAAATAATAAATTTGCGTTACTGGGAATCAAGGCCCCTGCATGATCATCCCAGCATAGAAGCCACACGGCATAGGTGGGTGTGCGCAAGCACTCAGGTGGGCGCACCTGCGATGCCGAAGAGCTCTGGCTGGTACAAGAACTCTCGTTTGAGATCAAAGGGCTTAGAGTTGGAGGCGAAGCGCCCAACATGCGCAAACATCTCCCTGCCGAGCTGTGCTTGCGTGCATGCATCAGGAGAACCTTCTGGAACGCCGAAGAAGATACAGCGGGCCATTGTGGTCTGGTGGCCGACTGTCACGAACACCTTTTGGCGGCTTGGAATTGGGGCTGCAAACCATGCACAGTTTCAAACACACGTGTTGCCTTGGCTGTTAACCATAACCCTAAATTGTCGTGCTTTGCAGCTTTGTTTCGGCACCCCACAACACATGAGGAGGCATAGATATAGTCAAACTGGAGTCCTGGTGGCGCGTACAAGGGCCATCGAGACACTCATTTCCGTTCACAAGAGCAGGGTCGTCCTGAGTTTCGATTTCAGCGCTTTCTCATGCAATCGCTTTTGAGATTGCCTTCCCAATAAGCATGACCAACGGATTGTTCATGACACAGCAGCTTACTTGGTGCGAAATCGCTATGAGTAAGCCGTGCATAAGTTGCGAGCAACCTGTGATTACGGAGTGCACAGTGAAAATACATTGCAAGAAGCACCCGCATTGTTTTTACGCCGCACAAGGCTGCAGCAACAGCAGCAGCACCTGTGTAGAACCTGCACCGCTGCACAAGGCACACGCATGCCTGGAAGGTTCGCAGAAGCTTCGGCGCACTGACCCAGGTGCGCTCTACCCCCGCCGCCGCAAACTTAGTCACGCAGAGCCCCGCACGGTCGCCGCAGGCGATGCGTTTGCAGGGCTCGCGGAACCGCTGCAGGCTCTTCACTTTGCGGTGCTCGCGTGCGGCACCGATTTCTACTGTGTCACCTGTAGCCACCGAGCCCTGCAGCACAGTACCTGCATGCCGCCCCTGTTGTTGCCACAATGTGTGGGGGGTGTCAGGGCTCCACACTGCTGAAGACACCTGGTGATGACGAATGATGACAACTACAGGGTTTAATAATAGAGGGTTCGTAACATCATCGTAGTGGTGAAGAAAGAAAGCATGGTATAGCGGGTTGGAAACAACGGCAGGCTGCACCAAGCACTTGGTTGTGCTGAACGCTCACATCAGTACATCTCTCATCCGCAAAGGGTGCAAGAAAAAACATGTGCTCAAGGTGCAAGCTGGAAGAGCTGATAACTGGGAAGCCTGTGCGCACCAGACAGCACCGTTCCGTGACCCTTGATCTGGAAACAGTGGTCCGCCATGAACAGGAACGGCTGCGTCGTGTCTCGCTTCAATCGGGGAACATTCTTCAGCAGCGCAGCCTTCAGCGCTCCTATCCCCATCATACCAACTCCGGACTCTGTGTCACCTTCTTTTGCATCCATATTGGCCATATTTATTTCCGCACCTGTGTGCGTGTCTTCAGGTTTCTCCTTCTGTAGTTCAGGTCCCTTCGAAAACGTCTTTCTAGTAGAGGTGGTTACGGTGGTTGAGGAACTGGTGCCCCTTTTTGCGGCTACAGGGACGATCTCTGCGGCTGCAAACCTCGTCAGCTGCAGCGCGTCAACAACACGCCGCCCACACCTCCGTGCCTCTTTCTGTCTCCTGTCGGGTGGAAACAGATCGATCTTGTTCAAAGCCACCACAGCGCACTGACTGAGCAGCTCGCCGACTATGATGCATTCTGCAGTTTGTGTCTGGATGCCCTTGGTTGCGTCAATCACTAGGAGCATCATGTCGATGATTTGGGCGCCGACCAAAACTGTTTTGAGCAGGCTGGCATGGCCCGGACAGTCCACGAGAGTGAACTGAAGTGTGTCGGCCTCATACCGGCTCTTCAGGTCCTCTGGGCATGGCACCTGCATGCTGAGGCTGCTTGTATGCACTCAGGCTGCTGCTGATGTCAAGAAATATGATCCCGTTGATTTTTTCTTTATTGTTACGAACTGTTTTTGCAAGCCAAAGCGACATGTATCCATTTTCACATGATCTTTTCTGTTGTGGGTGTTGCACATTTTTGGCTGCCACTGCAGAGGTCAGAATGTAGATCTCTGCAGCAAGACAAGAGGCAGCCTTGTTCACGTGTCAGATGCATAGCACCAGTACTGCAACTTCACTCAAGTGGCACAGCAGGTCGTTCACAGAAGTCATTTCCAGAGCTCTTGAACTGGAAGCTGCGGTACTAGGGAAGAAGATATCGCTTGCGCCAAGGACTGAAGAGGTGGGAATGAACTGTAATGTTGAGTGGGATGCTCACTATCGCCCTTGACAAGGATATTTCTAGTCGGAGGATTGCTGAGAGCAGCTACATGGACGTAAGGGATTTGAATCCTAGATAAATTAGTTGGATATTGCGTCCATGAGCTCATCTAGTGGGAGAACAGAGCGAAAACAGCGAGTCAACAGGGAGAGATGACATGCTCCGTTGATGTGGTGAAATCCTCGGTATGCGAAAGCTCACTGTGATTGTGACTTCCAAATTAAGATGCATCTAGAGGATGTCATATGAACATTGCCTGGTTGATGTGTTGGGGGTCACTTGGTTTGATCAGCAGGCAACACCAGTAATGCATAAGCAACACTGAACATCAAGGTCAAATTCAGATATTCGCCTCATGACTTCATCAATAAGATGCTCCAGATGGGCACCTGAAAGGCAGACAGGCCGATGTCAAGCGTGATGCCACGTTCTTTGCTCTGTGGATGCTTGTCCAGCGCTGCTACAGACAGAACCTCAGATAAAGCAGCCACAAGAGATGTTTTGCCGCTGTCAACATGTCCCAGCACTCCAACGTTGATGTTCACTACTTTGGGCATGATATGCTACACTATAAACCACACAGTAAAGCGGTTACCAGTTAAACACAATGATACCACACAACATGGGGAAACGATGAGGTGTATCAATGCGTTCGGCAGCCAGATCTGGCGTGCGCGGTTCTAATGTAGGGTGGTACCGCCCGCACGACCAAACACAACACCCCAGGTTTCTCGGAGCAAAGTGCAGTTTCTGTTGCATCGTAGCTGTGCGCGCCACAGAATTATAATCAAGGTGATTTCCCTCAGCGCCACTATCAAATGACGAGGATTGATGTGTCAGCACTAATTTCAATCTCCGAAGTTACTGCACACAACGAATATGCTTATGCAGAGTGATCAGGGTCTAGACTACTTGATACTGGCTGGCGTTTGTCTCGTGCTTTCGCTTGAGAAGTGTTCATCACGACCATTCGTACAAGACTTGACCAATGTCGCAACCATCAGGGAAGAGCTTCAAGGAAGAACATAGCCTGGGTACGTGAACATTATGAGTCCTTCATCCGTTGCGCTGTGACTGAATGTCCTGAAGCTTGACAGTTCGTTCGGTATTGCAGCTAAGCGCAGGGCCGAGGCCCAACGCATCCGCGAGAAGTTCGCAGACAGAATTCCAGTACGCATTTACTTGCTGCAGTGTATCGGTGAGGAGTACCACGGGAAGGAGATGATGTGAGAGCACATGCTGTCTGCAGGTAATCGTCGAGAAGGCGCCGCGCAGTGATATCCCAGAGATAGACAAGAAAAAGTAAGTTTCCATCTCTAAACCCTTGTCTTATTTCCATCGTATTATGCGTCCTGACCGTTGTATGCTGCAGGTACCTAGTGCCAGCAGATTTGAGTGTGGGCCAGTTCGTGTACGTGATTCGGAAGCGAGTCAGGCTCCCAGCAGAACGAGCCATCTTCATATTTGTGAAGAACACGTTGCCGCCGATAGGTGCGCTCCTGCGTCTCTGTACAGCTGCTGTTCCGGGCCTATCAATTGTCTCCTCAGCAGACAACAGCCAGTGTGGATCGTAGCTGGCCCTTGAAATAATATCAATGATAAATCATGTATAAAATGGTGTTTTTGACCCGGTTTCGTGTGCTGTAGCGGCTATGATGGCTACTGTCTACGAGGACCACAAGGACGAGGATGGGTTCCTGTACATTACTTACAGTGGGGAGAACACCTTTGGGGACGTGCTTGAGGAGTTAAGAGAGGAAGATCTGTAACTGCTCCTTTGCGTTGCACAGCTTGGTAGAGACCACAGGGAGGATCGGTTGTCTGCCCATTGTGTGTGTTCATACCTCATCCAGGCTCTCAGCAGCCAGCTTGCTTGTGTACAACAGATACTATGGTAGACACAAATGTACTATGTTGATGGGCCGGAGTTCGTGGTGCACTGGCATAGGGAGCTGTGTGTGAATCTTGCACTCTTGCTGGACTGTGGCGGGTGTTGTGCATGCTGGTGTCAAGTGTGAGCTCTTATTCACTTTGTAATGATGATGATGTTGCAATATGAACATTCTCCGTCTGTGCTGCCTCTGATACTCTTTTCACATTCATCGCCTCAAATACATTAACAGTGGTGCACGAGCGGAGAACAGCAACGCAGTATTACATCAAATCAAAGGGCCGCGGCGCACAAGCACGCAAGGTGCACCACCATGGAGCATCTGTAACCAGTCAACAACGCCAACACCACAACCAGCAATCATAGAACGGCTACCACAATGCAGTATGATGTGTCTATACAGTCACTCCGTCATCAGCACTGGGGGCTGTCCTGTTTGTAAGGGAGCAGCACAGGCACAACCAAATGTGGGGAATTTCACCGTTACTTGCGCAACGAAAGGACGCAAGAGGCACACCGAATGTGTAGCAAAACGCTGTGTGTACGTCATACAGCGTCCGAGGGGTGCAAAGAATTGAACAGTAGCTGCAAATAGCAAAACACCCAGTTCTAAACAACCAGCATGAAGCACATTGCAAAGGTGGAAGAAGAAGTGGAGCCAACATAGGACCCCGATACAACCTAGAAACCTACGAATAGTGGGTGCGAGTTCAAATCCAGAACAGCTACGAACGTTCCAACTCCTAAACCTTCAAAGAGTCAACAAGTCAGAGTCAACAAGTCAGAGTCAACAAGTCAGAGTCAACAAGTCAGAGTCAACAAGTCAGACGCTACATAGCCGCCAAGCGGTGATCTCTGAAGCAATCAAGGGCCACACCATAGAGCGGCCACAAACATGTCAGTTCCAAAGCCTAAAACCTGTCTGGAGCATCCAAGGCTGCACCTTACACACCTGAACGTAAGACAGATCCATCATCAGGATGTACGGAGAAACGAAGCAGTTGTCACATCACTGTGGGCTGGGCCGCCAACAAGGTGAACCGAAGGATAGAACAAAGGCTGAGGTAACGCGGGTACAAACTACTCTGTTACGAATCGGAAGGGAGGAAAACAGGCAAGAACCCAAGTAGCCAGAAATAGCGGGCAGAAACTGTGGTAATTGGGTGCGCCAGAACAGAGTGAGGCATCTATGTTTGAGCATGGAGGAGGGCTGGACGGGGGGCGTGGCATAATCCCTCAACCGTACCCCCCAGAGGGGCCACTTGGACACACACAGGGGGGGCGGGGGTTCGAGGCGGAGTTAGCAGGGATGGGTGGGGGGCTCACTTGGACCGCTCTGAAATAGGGGGAACCAATAGGGGCAGCGACGGCGGGGATGCTGTGGGAGTGTGAAGCGAGGGGGGGCCAGGGGGGGGGAGTTGGCGCGGTTGGGTGACTGGTGAGAGCATCCGACATGGACAAGAAGTTGGGGTGTGGGCAACCAGTGGCAGGTCCACCTGCAGCTGCTGATGAATAGCAGCTGGTAGTCATTGCGCCCCCCATCCCACGGTGCTGGGGGGGGAAGGGGGGGGGAGGGGGGTGCTGGTTGCGCTGCCTCTGATCCCCTTGCCGTCTGTGTTCTTGGCAGTACATATGTGTGCTGCTTGTGTATGCAGTGTTGTGTTTAACTTTGGTACTGGTGGTGTGGCGTAGTTCCCAATGAACCCGTCCCAGATGGTATTCGTTGCAGCACCGTGGGTGACTCGGGCCACGCAAGGGCATCCAGCAAAAAGGAAGAAGTAGTGAATAATCGTACCAGCTGCTCTGGAAGCTATGCTGCACCTACCTTCTTAGATCTCAGAGAAGGTCTCGTTGTCTGGGGTGTGCTCGGAAGAGTTGCAGCTGAACCAGGATGAATTGTCGGTGAACTTTTTGAGTGAGTTGGATAACGGTGTCGAATTTTGGACAGCACGCCACGTCGCTATTGGTGGAAACGGAGATGACGTAGAGAGCGTCTGTTAAGCCTGCTATACACCTTGAAATTTTCACCTCGAAGGGCAGCGTCCGCTTTCAAGCGGTTTCACGTACCCAGTCACTCACAACGTCCTGCTCACGGTCCGAGTCACAGACCCAGGACCTCCAGGGCATCTTGAAAGCAATCAATTTATCGTGTATTCATCCTGTACTTTCAATATGCAGGCTTCCTTTGATGGGATTAGAGGCCTAGGAAGCTTGCTCGAGGATCCTTCTGTTAGATAGCGGCGCCTGCTTCTCTCCCGGTGCTGCCTTACGCTGGACCCTGTTGCCCTATACCTCCTGTGAACTGCTGAATAGAGAGAGTTTGAGATGGAATCGATTGGAGTTCAGATGCTTGGTGATGATGAGGCGCAGTTCACGTTTGCAGATGGGGGCACTGTGTTGGTACATCGTGCTCTCATCGATCGCAGTTCCGTCCTGTCGGACATGATATCATCCATCGATGACACCAGCGTGCTGCAAGCGCCGCCGGGGTACTTGTCCGCGTGGCTGAACTTGTCTGGAGCAGATGGACAGTTCGCTGACACCCAGTCGCCCGAGAGCATGCTGCTTTCGATGAAAGTGCGCTGTACCCCACACTTTACTGCATAAATTGTCAGATGTGCCTGAGAATGTATATGCTTGAGAATGTATATGCTTGGTGTCTACATAGGTCTACTGAGCGATTCTCGCCTTCCACCAACCTTCCCAGCAGCTGGTTTGCACCGGGCCCCTGGCGAGCATTGTGGGGCAATTTGCTTCGCAGGCTATTGTGATACCATCACTATAGTTTCTGCTCAGTTCAACATCTGGCAGTTCAACTGCAACACCTCTCTCCACCTCATCCCAAAGACTATCACCCACATCTATCTGTGTACATCTGCACAAACCGGAAAGGTAGTGAATAGACATGAACCCAAATATCCAAAAGCAACGAAAGCAAAAGAACCACCACTTCATTCGAATGGCAATATTTTGCTGATACTGACAGATTTCACTGGCCAGGAGAGACCAAGAGGTCAGTATACAGCAAGCCCTGAGCTCAGCATGAGGGGATACGTGATCACCCCATACAAAATTCGGCCCTCTCATGCACCGGGATACATCTACTTCATGGTCAGCGGCTGGGTTGTTACGCAGGCCAAAGTTTCAACTCAACTTCATTGTGAGCGTTTCTGCCGGATATGTTTTTACGTTCACGAAGAGCGTGAGGCATGGCGGGGTCACTTGTGAAGGTGGTTCTGCAGGTAACGAGCCCTGAGAGCAGCAACAGAGAGTGACATGCATGCAGGCAGCTGACTTCTTCGCAGATGAGGAAGCCGTCAAGAGCCTCATCGATGCAATCGCAAAGATCATCACCATCGTCAACCCAGGCAACAGTTCAGCTGCGACCTATCACCCACAGCAGATGGCACCTGTGGGAGGCTCCGGCCAGGTCAGAGGCAAGAGTTGCTACAAGTTGAAGCAGAGTGTGTACACCCCCACCACATACCCGTGGTTCGTGGCATCAGCATCCCAGGTGCCTCCTCCCCGCTCTCTCTGCTGCAGATAGCTCCTGTCCCAGCACAGGCCCAGCCTTGTGTTGTTGCTGTGGCCGCTTGCAACCCTCAACATCAGTGCACAGGAAAGAACCCAAACATCCAGAACCTTTGTGACAACCCGGAAAGGCAGTGAATCAGGGGTATCGTTATTGACAACTTGTCAGCCAGTGTCAGCCAAATTAGTTAACTTCTGTTGTGCTCACCCCAGAAAATAATGAGGTGTTGTATGTAACACCCCCCAAAATGAATGCTTTACATTATTTCGCTGACATAATTAGTCTTTCCTCATTCCTTAACTATTTCCCTGCAGTGAATAGACATGAACCCAAATAAAATCCAGAAGGAACGACACAGAAGGCCACTTCTTCACTGGTACATGAACCATTATATGGATTTATGCCTGTAACTTTACACACTACTTTACTCGAATGACAACAGCACCATCACGGAAGCGTTTCCCAGCACTCTCCATGAGCCTCATGCAGGCTTGCTGTTGACAGTGACATGCATCTTGAAAGTGGCAAGTTGTTGGTGTGTGCCTCACGATCACGATGTGACTGTATCTTGAAGAACCCTAACAGCAGCATACATGAAAGAGTGTGCCTCCTCCCTGTGGGGGCCTTTCGTGCGTGCTTGTTTGCTTGCTTGCGTGCGTGCGTGCGTGCTTGCGTGCGTGCTTGCTTGTGTGCTTGCTTGCTGGCTGGCTCGCTTGCTCGCTTGCGTGCTTGCTTGCTTGCGGATGGTCACTGTGTCTCCCGCTGTGCAGATACTCCTGGGCCTGCCCTTCGATCTGATAGTGGCGGTGCTCCTAGCCACAAAGGCGCCGCTCTCATCCTGCCTCCACGAGCTGCCAGGCGCGCTGCACAGCGCCGCGCTATGCATGCAGTTCCCCTCCCTGACGCAGTCCTGCACGCTGCGCTTGCGCGCGGTGGATGTGCGCACGTATCAGTCCCAGAGCGTGCGCGCCGCGGCCCTGCAGTCTGATGCGGCGCTCATCCAGCAACCCAGAGGCCCTGTGCTGGGGCACCTCCTGCAGTCGCTGGCCACCTTCTCCACTCTGCACACTCTGACACTGGACATGCTCAGAACATCCCTCATGTGCGCTCCCCCCCCCCCTTCCAGACCAGTGATCACCAGTATTGCGTATTTATCAGGGCAGATACCCAAGAAATAGTCCCAAGTATTGAGGATTGTTCTATCTAACTAGGCGATTCTGGTGATCGCTGTTCCAGACCAGAGTCTTTCTTTGCAAACTGGAAAGGTAGTAAATAGGTATGAACCCAAATAGCCAGAGCAACGAACACAAAAGAACCACCACCACTTCGCTCGAATGGAACAACAGCACCTTCACGAAAGTCTTTCCCAGCACCCCACCAGGGTATTACACTCGGCCAGAAACTGAAAGCAAAAGTTGCTCTGAGGGTACCTCTAGGGCAGGTGAGCCTACTTTGTTAGGTGGCTGCACACGGACAATCAACAGCCGGTCCAATTACTCCAGGGGCAGCTTCCTTAACTCTTGAACAAACATCCCCTATAATTGTGACCAAGGGAGGCACAGGGGTGTGTAGAGCATGCACCCTCTGCTCACCGGCCTCAGGCAGTACGCAACCGCACTGAACATACTCAAATTCTAGTTTTTAAAAACGGTGCAATAACGATTAAAATCCAACTCCTGCCTGTTTTTAATAATACACCCTCTGCTCACCGACCTCATGTACTCAGGAAGGTCCTTTTCCCCACCCCCCCTCTCCGGTCTGGATCATGCCCCTATGTACACTGACGTTTGCAGTGCAGACTCTAGGCACTCCATGTGCGTGGAGATCTGCAGAACTGTTTACGAAACGATTCCGAAATATGCGTTCAAAATGTTCTCTACGAAAAGCATCACAACTTACATCTCACGCACGCAAGTCCAGGCCATAATCCATCCAGCCAAAGGCAACTATCGAGCAGCCTCAGAGGCTGTTTGTTGGTTGTATGTGAGGTTACTGGTTGCAGTTCCAGTTTTGAACATGAAAGGTTTGAACATGAAGGGACATGAAGGTACATATCACTTGTGATACATCATACAGCAGGCGAACACTGCTGACCACTGGATCGTTGTACAGGGTAGCAAATCTGTTTGGACATGTTCTCAGCGACCTCCAGCACCTGACAAATCTGGAGCTGCGAGGGGGCTTCTTCTCCGACGCTGTGGCTTCAGGGGTCTCAGGCACTCTGCCGCACCTTCGGCAGCTCCACACCCTCACCCTCGACCCCGGCGCGGACTCCCGCTACATCCACCCTCGAGTCAACGATGAGCTCATGCGTGGGATCAGAAGGTGCCGGAACATTCGCGATCTCACGCTGCAGTTCCAGCCGTATCTCCGCCCGTCCACATGCATACGCAGCTTCTGGCACCAGGCATGTGTCGTCTCTCGGCTGCACAGGCTCGAAAGCTTGCGAATTCAGGATGGGTCGCCGCACTCTGGGTACCTGCGGCCACTGAGGAAGTTTATTGAAGACCCCCGCAGCGACTTTGAGCCCCTCGAGCTGCCACACTTGAGAGAGCTCTCCATTGCGTCCCTCAATGGCGCACCCGGCGCCCAGGCTCTTGCGGGGGTGCTGCGTGCTGCAACAGGCCTGTGCAAGCTGCAGCTGCAAGGCAGCTTGCTGCAAAGCAGTGGAGTTGTGGTGCTTGCGCCTGCGTTCGCCCACCTACGCCACCTCGCCCACCTCGACCTCTCGTACTGCAACGTCGACAGCGTGCTGCGGATCTGCAGGCGGAAGCTTCTGTCGGAAGATTCCGACAGCTTGGAGTCTTTCAGTGACGTGTCCTCGGAAGAGTATGTGATTGTGCCGCCCGCCATGCATGCACACGCTGCACCTCAGCCACATGCCGAGGGCGAGGAGCAAGACAGTGACACTGCAGGTGAGGACGGCGATGTGCAGATAGATATAGGTATTCTGCAGGTGGAGGCTGCCGATGACGCGCACAGTGGGAGCTCGCCCGGCTACCTGTATTATAGCCAGTCGAGCTCGTCTGGTCGCGCGCTCGCCG
Organism: Ulvella scutata; assembly: GCA_032359135.1. NCBI lineage: Eukaryota > Viridiplantae > Chlorophyta > Ulvophyceae > Ulvales > Ulvellaceae > Ulvella > Ulvella scutata. The sequence continues at coordinate 31,242 of JAUMHD010029761.1, read as the reverse complement.
CGGGTCTCGCCCACCTGACCAATCTACAGGAGCTGCTGCTGAGGGACTCGCTGGTGGGCGTGGACAGTGCTCTGGCTGTGGCTGAGGCCGTCGGAAAGCTCCGGAAGCTTCGCAAGCTCGACATGCATGGATGGATGTTGTCGGATTTCGGGAACAAGGTCCGTGGCGCGGAAGCGCTGGCGGCGTCTCTGGGGAAGTTCAATGGCTTGCAGCAGCTGGACCTCTCCGCAACTGCGCTCAAGTGCCCCGGTTTGGCGGTGGTTATGCCGGCGATTGCCACACACACCGCGCTGCAGGAGTTGGATCTGGGAGGGGGTGCTGCCGCAGTCCTTCCGGAAGGTTTCAGAAGCATCTGTCAGCATCTTGGGAAGCTGTTGCGGCTTCAGAAGCTGCGTGTGCAGTGCAAGGAGGCCACGTGTCTAGAGGTGGACCAGCTAGCAAGCGCACTTCAGCCACTCACACGCATCACTGAGCTTTCCATCCAGCTCCAGAGTCGCTCACATGTCTCTCTTGAAAGCTTCCAGAGCCTTCTGGTAGCTCTGACGGGGCTTGTGGAGTGTCAGAAGCTTCACATTCATGCACAGCTGTATGCTGCATGCGCGAAAGGGCTGCGGTCGGTGCTACAATGCATGCCGCACATGCAACACCTGAATTTGAGCCGGAACGATTTCGGAGACACCGGCGCCACGCTGCTGAGCTGCGCATTTGAGAGCATGCCTGAGCTAAGGAGGGTGGCTTTGGAGCACTGCGGCTTGACAGGGTTTGGAGCAGAGGCGGTGGTGGTGGCGCTGGAGAAGCATGCGTACATGCATGAGTGCAATCTTGCTCACAACTCTATCCAATTGCCCAATATCCCAAGTCGAGTGCGGCTGGGGTGGGTGCACTACTAGAAGTGGGCCTGCAAGCAGTGTGCTAGCAGTGAGTGGGCTGCCAGAGGGCTCGGCATACAGGTTTGTACAAAAGTTCAGCAAATTGCCCGGAGTACTCGGGCCGAATTTCGATTTTTTCAGGTCGAGTCACCTAACAAGGAACTGTTTCTTTGACCTGGAGGTACTCTTGGAGCAAAATTCTGCTCTTGGTTTCGCGACGAGTGTACAACTTTGGTGCGCTGCTGGACTTTGCAGCGTCTCTCTCTGCGGCGGCGTTGGGCGTGAATTCGGCATGAACGTAATGTATTAAAGAAAAATACGACAGCCCACCCTTGCATACCCTTGCTGCGTACTCTGCTGGTGCATGCATGTTGAGCGCTGTGAATACTTGAGTGCGGGGGCGGTCCAGAGTGGTGTGGACAGGTGTCCAAGTGACCAGGGTCCAAGTGACAGGTACTGCAAGCTGGTGTTGCTGTTGCTGTTGGTGGTTTTCTTGTGATTGTTTTGTGGTGTAGTGTTTGGAAGTGGTGGAACACCACAGCCTGTGCGAAGTGTCAAAAAGAAAGCAGCATGAAGGCGATTGTGGCTGTGGTCGTTCTTTTGTGTGTGTGTATGCATATATACTTGAACGTGTGTTACTGTTGTTATTTGTCCGTCAAGATGCAGGCAGGGCTCTGTGTGGCACATGCATGTGGCAGGCGCGTTGACAGTATAGGAGCGGCACCGAGGCGCCTGTGGCCACAGCTGCGACAAGCCTGCGGGGCTGCGCACGGTGGCCGCCCAAGGCGTTGCGGCCAAGATGTTGGTGCAGCAGATGGCGCACAGATGGTGCTGCGGGGCCAAGTGGTGGTGGTGGTGGTGCAAGAGGTGTCGTGCATGGTTCCTGCCACCAGGATGATGCTGATGATGGTTCGTGGCGGCGCTGACCAGATCGTCTTACTTTTGCAGTTGCAGGTGAGCTGCTGTGCACCTGCAACTGCAAAGGTGAGTATGCTCCACAGTGGGCAGTGGTGAGGCAGGGGCGTTTGCACGGTACCGCCCCATGTGTTTGACTGAGGTGATGATGATCAGCAGTGATGATGAGCATTCGTGAGCAGCCTTCGTGATTGCTGTTCAGGATCAGCATTGGTGACAAGATGGTGATGAGTGTCTGGGACTTGGGGGTGAGAGGGCTGTGGCAGAAACCCCGGGCTAGGGAGGGTGAAGAGTGAGGAGGGGGACAGTGAACGGAGCATAAAGTATTCATGTGTTCGTGAGGAGGGAGTTTTAATTGTTTTGGTGGCTGTTTGTTCTGGGCTCTCGCCTTCGGTTATGCGTGATAGATGCGTCACAGTGGCGTATCTAACACACATCATAGTGGGTGAGGCGCAGCCATCACACATCATAGTGTGGTCCACATGGTGTGTAGCAGTGTGCAATAAGGGCTTGCGTTGACGGCACTCTGAAAACGTCAGACTGGAGGTTTGATCGGTACTGGTGTAGCGACGGGGTACAAGGCGTGCACAGGTCTGCAAGCGAGTGTGACAGCTTGCAGTGCCAAGCAATTGCAGCATTGTGGTCCGTCACTGCTACAGTAGTGGTCGAGAGTGCTGGAAGAAGCATTCGTGGCAGCGCTGATGTTGTGCCACTCACGTGAAGTTTGAACAGTTTTTATTGATTTTGAAACCTGCTCACAAGCAATGAAAAGAGTAGCCTTGCCATTCGCTGCCTTTTGGGCTTGTGAGATCGAGCAAGAGTGCACGTTACATCGAGCAATATTGTGTTGACATCGAGCAAGAGTGACACTGAATGATACCGATGTAAGCTTCGCAAGCTGCACACTGATCATGCTTCAATCACACTCCTGGGGAGTGCGGCACTGCACTGTACGTGCTTGCATGATGCACCCCTGTCGATAAAGAACCACTCCTGGGCAGTGCGACACAGCTGGTAGCGACCCTGTGCACTTCTTGCGCCCCACACTATGATGTGCACCAGTGGTGATGCGAGCACACCGCAGGGCATGACCCTCGGCACGCAAGTCTGTCCGAGACTCTGAAACGAAATTCCACCTGCAATTGTTATTCTTACCGGTGGCCCTGTGCTGCACCGGCATCCTGCTCGATATGAGTATCGCACTAAGCGGCCGAACAACAATCCGACCCAACAGACATTCTGTCATTCACTTCTTGCCACCACCAGCCTCCGACACGCCAAGTTGCGGAGCCCCCTGTCCGCCTGCCTCCTCTCTGCTACCCTTGTCTACGCCGCTGCTTGGCTGTGCCTCAGCCTCCGCACCGCTGACCCCCACTGCCTCCCGCAGCATGCTATCAGTTGCTCCGCCCGCAGGGTCCCCACCGCCAGGCGGGCGGGCAGCAGCCGCCGCAGGCGGCTGCTGGCGGTGTGCCGCCAGGGCAGCGGATGCTGCGGTGGCCGCGGCGGCAGGAGGCAGCATGGAGACGCGCTCGATGAAGGGCGCGGCAGTGAGGGCTTCGAACTCGCAGACTTCAGGATCGGAAGCTTCTGGAACCTCCTCCCATGCCAGCTCGCGGATGGCGAAGGAGCCTGCAGGCGCGACACATCAAACACATCAAACTACCCCACATCCCAGCATCATAAATACTCAACAGGCGAAGCAAAAATGTACACACATAGCAAGGGGGTGGGAACAGAGGGTGAGCATTCAATTATCAGGAGCCCGAGTTACTGTTGACTTGCATTCATAGAATCCACCATAAATCATAAACCGTTCTTCATGACCAAAGGTGGTCACGCATGTGGCGTCTGACTGTTCGGGGTGTCCCGTTTTGCCTTGACAAGAGCAGGGGCACACAGATGGGTGGGAGACACTGCAGAGTGGTAGCCTGTAAACAGCACTAGGAACCACACCACTCCAAAGATTGATCTGTGCATCTATTTCCCCTGGTACCACAGCCTTGCTAAACTTCTCAACGGAAGTGATCCGCGTGGACTTGCCCGAGTACTTACCGTGGGGGCCGGTACTGAGCACAGCCCAATATACAGTTCCACGAAGGTACTAACAAGACCGTTAAGCAAGTTGGTGGGTTTCATCTGGCTACTTGGGTTCTTGCCCATTTACTAGGTATCCGGTTCTAAGAGGGTACGGGAGACTCTCAAGCTGGGGGCGCAACGGTAGCGGGGGGGAGCGTGCCTGCCTCATGCTTTAGTCTGGCTGCAGTGGTGGGGTCCCACTTGCCCTGGATGCTCGGCCGCGCGGGGCGGTGGCGCTCCACGTTGTTGCCCCACTTTGTGCTGCGCTGCCCTGTGGTCCTGGTCAGCCACCAGACATGGTTCTTGATCTCTTTCGGGCTGAGATTGCGTGCGATCAGCTGCTTGCCACTTGGCCCCCACACCTGAAGTGCATTGGCCCGATCGGTAGTGTTCTGGGCGCATGGTTCTAGTCGCAGATGCACTCAGATTTGTTTTGGGTGTGGGGTTCTGGACTCAGTTGCGGAGCTGTTGAAGCCGCTGAGCATGCGAAACGAGTACGTCAACACACTTGTAGCCACGATCACGCTTCTGTTGAAACTGTGATATCATACAAATGATGCTTGGACTGAAGCTCTGCGCACCTTCCAAGCGGGCCACCTGTAGCCACGATTTTGATTCTTCGTTTCATAGGCCGTCATCTGTCGGGGATCGTACTTAAGACTCCCTCGATGCGTCAGCAGCGACCACACACTGTAGTTTTCGTCTGGCCGATCGGGGGGGAGCTCATGGCTGAGCTCAGCAGCGTTCCGTGCCCTGCCAGCAGCAGTATCGGAAGCAACAAGGCGAGTTCGGAACTCCTGGCGTTCTTCATCAGGGTTTCGGGTGACAAACGGGGGAGTTTCAGTCATTCGGAAGGTTCGGCGGCGATTGCGAATACGATTGGTGGTGTCCGGCCTCCACCTCAGCTCGCTGGTGCGCCGCAGGAACCGCTTGTGTTCCTCCTTAGCCACTTCATTCAGATGCATCCCGTTCACTGCACCCAAGTCACACACCATCATCTGTGGCCGGTGCATGGTGTCCCCAAACAAACTGATCAGCACAACGTGCATGAAGCCATGGATTCTGTGACTGTGCTACACATGAGCTCGTGCAGGTGCCAGCAAGCTTCTACAGGCTTACCCATCATTTGCCTGTTTCAGCATGTTTCATGTAGCCTATTTCATGAGGTCATGCATTGGCTTCTGTTGTAGTCTAGAGACATGATGATGCGGATGCTCTCCCTTTACTAATGGTTGCTACATGTGGACTTGTTTTCTAGTTAGTTGTAGCCCTGCTGCACACTGGGGAACATGACTGATGTCTGCAAGTTCAGGTCTCCGTTTGAGGCAGCGAGGTCCGCATGCATGTGATGGATGCACAGAGCAGTCTCCTTGCGATGAACAATCGCAGAATACGTTCATGAAAAGCATCACGTGGATGAAAGAAGGATGGGGCGTGCCATAGCAGACTCTGATTTCTGGGTGGTGTGATGGCCGGACCTCCACGAACAGCTGCCCACCCAAGGACTCCACCTTTTCCTTCAGCTGCTGTCCTGATTTTTGAAGATATTGCCTGCACAGATCCGTTGGGCGTGCTTGTGACTGCTTAGAGAGAGATATGTGTGCTGGATGGACTGTGCTAGAGTCCGTGAGCGTGTGCAATACCCAAAAGCACCTCACAGCCGAAACAGCACAATTGAATACACTTGGAATCATGTCCCTTGAAGCTTAGGCTGTTAGTTACAGGCTGTACAACCTGTGATGCACGATGAGAGTGACAGAGCTCTGTTTCCAGGCACTCTCTCACGCGCGTATCTGAACACGCATATTCTAGGTTTTCTGATGTATTAACAGTGCCGGAATAGTGTGGTTAGACATCTGAACCCGGCCAGGCATCTTGGTGTACAAGGACTGGAACTTGTGCGGCAGGACGGCATGTAGGAACGTACATCATGCCTCTAGAACTTCCTCCTCTTGGATCGAAGGTGATCAACATGCGGGACAGGAAGTGCCTGCCGCGAACAGACATGCTATCTCTCTTCCCGACGGTTCAACGGCAAGCCTCTTCCTCGCGCTCTTGGCTGCTACAGTATCACCTCAAATACATAGATAGAGTACTTGTGTTTCTGGTAAAGCAGCTTTTCAGCATTACGCTCAAAACTGTGCTAGGAGGCGGATATTGATGCAATTGCACAGAACGAAAGCAAACAGGAGCATGAATTGCGCTGCCAGTAAACCATACGGGTGTACTCAAGCAATGTTGTATATCATGTTTAAGCTAGAGTCAGGAATGGATCGTTTGTGAAATTGAGTCGAATATCCAGGGAAGCGGCGAATTCCAAGGCCATTATAGTCTGTTCGGCCATCTCTATACAGCTCTATGCACCACAAGCAACTAGAACAGTCAATTCAACGGTCAGACTGTGTCATGGAGCACATATCCGTTGCTTTCTTGTTTCTTCCCTTCACAGCTCAACCCCTTACCTTCCTGAAGGACGCCCCTTCACCTCCTGACAAACTTGTTATTGCTACTGTCCTGAGGTGTTTTCTTCAATAGCCCGCACTATGTATATGCATGAATTGTAAAATGAGTTCCTCAAGCTTTCTCTTGTCGGTGTTGCAGCTGAGCTTTGGAAGCACTCTAGCTGATCCCGCCAGTTGGTTGAGCTTCAGTGTCACTGTACATCATTGGATTATTGACAGGGGACATGCTTGGTGAATGGAATAGACCTAACCGTGGTCAGGTGTCTGGGAAACTCATGGCCTACTGTATGTAGGTCTTGGTGTACATTTGGTGAACTGTAATGTCCTTCTTCCGCACTGCTAGCAGCAACTCGCTCTCACAAAGCTTCTCTCGTTCCTGTCGCTCGAGTCACTCGTCCTTGAGCTCTTTGAATACCTCTCCAGCCCGCAGCAACAACAACTCATTATCGGTGTCTCGTTCTCAGCTCAGCGAGCAACTCTGTATCGTTGCGCTAGTGACACTTGCTACGTTTTCATTCTTCTTTGGTGCCTCTCAACGTGCTGGTATTGCGCTCCTCTGGTGCGGGAAGCCTGATGCCAGCAGAGATGTTTTACCATTCTACCTCACAGACTCTCTATCAAGGTGTGACACCGCCGTGATAAACATATATGTTGTTTGTGACGATCAGTGCTGCAGCAGCCACATTTTGTCCAGTTGAACACGGTGATGTTATCGTTGTTGTGGAACCCATAACCTATGTGCAATTTCCTACACGTTTTCTGCCCGCAGCTCGTGTCCTAGATGAGCGTGAATGTGATCATGGCACAGAAGTGCTGTCCCCGTTTGTTCCACCGAATGTGCATGTCCCAATCACACACTCAGTGATGATCATGTCAGTGGATGGTTGTACAAGGATGCATGTTGCTGCAGTACCGCACCCCGTGCACCCCTGCTCGTCCACGCAAAGTCGGGTTGGCAAAGCAACTCTACCTTCGCTCGTACACGGCAACCAGTGCAGCTGTTCGTTGGTATCTTCGTATGTTCCTGTCCTGCTCTGTGATCTTCTATTTCTCTTGAATCCCTGAGCAACCTATCTGCTAGAGACTGTACAGTACCAAGACTGTCCTTGCGAAACATGATTCCTCAGGGCTGGCCAGGGATGGCTCCAGCAGATGTAATGGTGCAGTGCACACCACCTCTGTTGGATTCTTGCCCATTAAATGTGTTTTCAGCTTGTCACGGTTCACTAGTGCACTGCAGACCACGCCTTCATACATTTCTAGTGAATATGGCAAGAGGAGGACTGCAATTCGTGAAACGTTCCTGCCGCTGTTGGAGGCACTACCCAACGCAGAATTCCAGTTTGTGGTTGGCAGGGCGACTGATCCCAAGGTCACGGTGTCTATGGCAGTCGAGGAAGAAATGCACCCAGGCACCTTCCTGCACCTCAATATGATAGTACGTACCTCAAGCTTTTCGTTTAGTGTGGGAGCTACATCATGTAGGAGTGATGTGCCAGGCCCAAGGTAGAAAGAACCAACCCAGAAGTCAATGGAAAAAGGCAGTTCATGGGCAAGAACAAAAGTGCCTAGATACAGCGACCACTAGCATGCTATAACTACTGCTTAACTCAGATCTGTAAGCAGGCACCAGCACTGCACAGTGCAGCCTGTGTAGTGGTTCTGGTGCTGGGGGTTTTTAATGAGGACTGGGAACGAAATGGTACGATGTGCTGGGAACTGACTTGCGTGATGGTGCTGTTGCGCCATTCGAGTGCAGTGGCGAGTTTTTGGATGAGCTACATCTAGATATTTTGGTTCTTGCATGTACACTGCCTGTTCAGTTTGTGACACCAATTTGGGGACAAACTGGTACTGAACCATATGGGCCTCTTTGGGGGGCTACAGCTCTCCATCCTGCTGCATCAAATGTCGCAGCATCTGGAACATTCATCACCAGTGTCGCTTAGTTACATAGAACAATTCTCAATATTTGGGGCTATGTTTTGGGTGTGTGCCCTAACAAATTAAGCGACATTGGTGATCACTGATCTGGAGTACTCAACAGCGCTTCAGGAGATTTGTAGTGGCAGTGGCAACACACCCTCGTCGGCTTGTGGATCAGTGCAGGTGCAGTGTTCAAGGGGAAGCCCCGCAGGGATTTTTATATCTGACACCCAGAAAATGGCCCCAACAAATTCGAGATATCTCTGCTTAAGGATAGGATGCCTAGGTGCAGAGTGCTGTGCAGGAATGCTACCGATGCCTGCCTCAGAAGATGCTGTCCTTCTTCATGACTGTCGCGCAGCACTATGATGCTAAATGGATCGTTAAAATGGACGATGACGTGTATCTCATGCCCTCTAGGCTCATGGCTGTAGCCGAACAGTGGGAGAGGATTGGTGCTGAGTATACAGGGTGCATGAAGCACGGCGAGCTTCACACCGGGAACCTTGATAAGTGGTTCGAGCCCACCTGGAGAATTCTTGCTCAGCGCGCGCACCTTCATGCATACGGGTCCATATACGCAATTTCTGGGAATGCCGTGGAGCGCGTGTTCTTGCAGAACTTAGGCAACCTTCGGCTTTTGGGAAACGAAGGTGTGTGATGCTGTTTCAGTGCAGCGAGAGGTTGGGGCTGGATATCCGGGAAAAAGCAAGGCCGTGGCAATGGCAAGCACGTAATGCCTGGCATCTTCGATACTGAGTACACTGTACTGTTACAAAGCACACCGATATAACGCGGGACCATTTCATCGAATGTTTTTTGAATAACTGCGGTTTGTGCCCCATTTCGACGGGCACAGAATCGAAACCAGCATAAGGAAGACTAGTATCCTGAGACACCACTGTACTGACAGGATTAGGATGTGGTCGTGAGGGGCCTTTGCCTATCTGTGCAGCTGAGACATCTGCACAGTCGAGTAGATAAGAAAAAAGGAATTTCCATGTTGATGACTTGCATGAAATTGGGTTCTATGTGGCTATTTTAGTCATTCCCTGTTCGGTTTGTGAAGGATATGTGGCCGTCATCAGTCTTCATGAAGTTGAAATTTTGGAAAGGCGAGGAAACCCCGATAAAGAACGGGTTGGTTTGCAGATATGAATGTGGGACTCCTGATGCTCGCCTTCAACGTCACTTTCTTCGAAGACATGAGGCTGTGCATGCCCCGCTGCCAACAGAATGCAGTAGCCATCCTCAGAAACGAGTGCTCTGGCCTCTGCACGCCCCTGCAAGACATGTATCAGCTGCACCGTCGCCGCACTTGCCGCAGAGAACTTGTGCTCTTTCCTAATGGAACCTTTCCTTACGCTCCTTCATACGAAGGGCACAACTTTGATTCGATGCACGCGTTGTAGCATGCACCAGAACGCTGCAGAAGGGTGCATAAATGTGCAGAGTAGTGCAGGAAGCCTGTACGAGCCTCTTGTGACCTAACATTGAAGCTTCAATGCCTCATGGAGCACGGACAGTGTCTCCATAGAGCACCACCTGTATCTGTAGTAGATGTACAGGATTGATACACTTCTGACTGCAGAAACAGCTTCGTTTGAATATCAAATAGAGCAAAGTGTCCAGATTGTTCCAACGAATAAATGTGTTGCTGCTAGAATCATTCCTGCGATCTACAGTGGAGACTGTGTTGCAGCCCAGATTTATAGGGGGTTTCGTGCTTTTTGTGTTTCCTACTGTGTTGTTTTCATCGGTAGATGTATAGAATGTGCATTGGACAAGAGAACTCAGAAGTTCTCTTGTCAGCGTGAATTCATCACTTTGTTGCTTGTGATATTGTTCTGGCTTGTGTGTTGTTTTGTTTTCGTGAGATCATAGCCGATTAGCGGACATGCAGCTTCATCAACTGCAAAGCGTACACTTCTATCTAGACTGCCATTCCTGTTGGAAGCCTGCGTGTGGGGAGCATGACGCAGCACCATAAATGTACTGCAAAGGGGATAGTTTGGGAAGCCACTTCTCCATATCTTCATTGAAAACTCTATGTGTACAGATGCAACTGCCTGAGATAGTTGATGAATTATGGCCACAACGATACTGTCTATACACAGGGCAGCCTGCCTGCCTGCGTTGACCGTGTGTCCAGAAAATGTGTGTGTCGGAAAGAAAGGTCACGATGGTAAGTTGTGCCAAACCTGGTGTAAAATAAGGAACTATGCATGAGCCCGAGTAAGAGTCAGCTTTGGGAGCCTCCAAGGAGCAACACTCTCCTTGAATTAGTGGAGTCTGCTTCCACAACTTGCGTATTTAGGCGGTAAGTTACCTACATGGAAGACCTGGCAGTCAATGTCTTGTGAAAAGTTTGTGAAACTCATCAGAAAATATATCCTGTGAGCCCAAGGATAGAAGAAGAAGAAAAGCGAATGCTGTGGAGATTTGAAGGGGAGCTTTCCCGGACGGAGCACCTAGAGAATGCGTTCAAGAAGAGCAAAGCTGGACCTATCCGGAACCATGCCATACGCAGGAAGGGATTCAGCCTCAGCACCCCCAAAGGAGAAACACAGTAGGTCAGGGACAGATAACCACGAGCCACACATTATCTGGGCAGCAAACACATCGGCTGCAGAGAACGATACGCAATGTCGCGGGCAACAACAAAGCCACCAACACGGTCACCAACAGTCAGCAATATGAGTACAACTTACAGGATGTGCGTAGCAAAGAGGGAAACCGTCTGAGGATGGACATGCTCAGACTAACCCTGAAGGAATGCAGAAGGACCACAGACCACAAGGACACAGAGACAGGGTCAAAACAGTCCAACTGACGTGTGGTAAGGAGAGAACACCACAAGTGCACATCATCAGAGGGAACCAGAAGGCGCAGGTCATGCCAGAGGTCGTTTGGGTCAGGTCCGCCCAAAAGGGGGGAGCTCTACACATGAACAACAGGGGTGCGCAGAGCAAGAATGATGTTCCAGTGCAGTGCACCCCACAGAGAAGCTGGAAGGGAGGCAAGCACTGTCGCTAGCGACAATAATCTGACAATGATTACAATGGCATCGGTCATGCAAGCTGCACATTTCAGCTCACCAAAAGAGATAGAAGCACAAGTAGCCTGTCAGAGTAAAAAAGGGCATGTATGTAGTAAAACTAAGATAATTGGGAACCGCGCCATACCGTAGAAGGGCTTCGGGCCTCACAGCGCCGCATCGCAGGCCTTTCTTCGAAGGCCATGCATGCCTGCAACAAGGCATTGAAGTAGGGAATCATGAAGCTGAAGATGTGACTGCTGCAAGTGAAAGTAGATAACTGGGGTTCTTGTTCAGGAGGTCCCCAGTCAAAGTCGAGTCCTGGAGACTGTGTCTCACAACAGTTCTCCCTCCTTGCAATGTCGGAGTTTGAAGTTCACACCCACTGCCGTTAGTTCAGTGCAACTTGTATATATGTCTCACAGGCCCCTGGTGCAAATGCCTCATCAGGCAGATGCTAACGGTCACTTCGGAAGCTTCGACTTCGATTCTCAGGAATGAATCTTGGCGGTCTCAAGCCCACCTGTAATCAGGAATGTCAGCCTCGTTGACAAGCGTGACGGATTGTGCTGCAATGCAAAACTTTTCAACTGCATGCGTTGAATGACGTGGCCAATATTTTCGCATTCCGCTGTAGCATTGCGTGTGGTGTTCTATCCGCCGTGCTGGGACGCAGAAGTGCACACTTCAGCAATCATGTTGCCCTGACGTGTTGAAGGTCAGATATCTGCAGCAGAGAGAGGGGTTTTTGTGTTGATACTCTTGATATCTAGATATATCCCTTTGTTGCGGCTGCACTCCTCTATGGGAGACTTTATAACGAACAGCCAGACCTCACTGGCGACGTTATACGATCATTGTGATCTGCTCAAGAACGTGCTGCATGATGTCTTGCGGCTGGAGGTCGGGGACAAGCTGGACGATGTGCGGTGCCGGAGGCTGTTTGCATCCTTTGTATGCTTGTGGGCTACACGTTTTCGCCCGATTCTCCTGCACTTCTGATACAACTATCCTTAACTAAACTGTGCTGCTGTATGGTCTGCTTTCAGTGTCGATTTTCTCGAGCTCTGTTGCCTGCACCTAGATTGGTTTATTCAGCTTGATCTCGTATTCAGCGATCTAGCGTTATACCGGATAGCATATGCTCCAAGTACCTTGGTAGCCATCTCCTTGTCTATGTTTGAGTGCCTTCGAGCTGAGCCGCCGGACAAAACCGTTGATATGTTCCAGGTAGCTGACACCTTGTGCGTGCAGGTGGAGCGACTGCTCTCGCTGTCCAAGGCTGCCCTAGATCTGAAGACATCAGGAGAAGAGGTACGATATAGCGTTCTTTTGCGTCGCCGACACATTGTCCGTCGAAAGTTTGTACCGCTTGAGTGCACAAGTAGTGCTTGTCATCGGTCTATTGCTTGGGCATGATATCCCCTGTGCTGAAACATTTTCCGCATGGCACACACACGAGCGTTCATTGTACATGCGGGTTCAAGATAGCTCTCAGAAGCGTTGGCATGATATTTTGAACTAACATTAATAACAACGCACGCAAGTGCGCTCTCACAGCCTACATGGCCGATCGCGCGCGTAGCACATGAACATGTTACTATAGCTGTTTGCGTATGGCCATATGGTTTGATCACTGCAGGATGGAGCTGTGGCACTGCTGAATATGCTCCAAGAGAAGTTGAGGCACTCCCCTCCAGACCAGGCCATCCTGCTGACGCGGATGTGCGGACATTACCTCAACCTGACTGCAATTGCCGAGCAGCACTACATGTACGCTTCCATGAAATTCTTCCTCCGATGCAGGCAGCGTGATTCCGATGTCAAGAATGGAGTTGTTTCTAAACGTTTCCGATGATGTATGTATACACCTAGATCCTATACCTACCTGGTGTTCCAACGCACAACATGACATATCTCGCTCCTCACTCATGTCGACAGCTAATGGTTCGAGTGCACCGTTGGCTTCGGTGTATCAACATGTTGCAACCCACTGCATGCAAGGAATGAATACAAGTGTGCAGGGTCAGAGTGTCAAGGGGCCAAGACTACGAATTCTCGCACCATGCGGCATTTGACAGGCTGCTCAAGGATGGCTGCGAGGCCATGGACATCTACCACGCCCTATGCACCCAGGTATTCCCTGTCCCTCCTCTCCTCTTCCGAACAGAGCCGAAAGTACACAGCAAAAGGACAAGACCATACAGCACAGTAGCATCCCGTTCATCCGGCCACCTGTGCCCCCTACACAGGCCCTACACAGGTGAACGGACTAAGTCGAGGGCTGGATAAAGGAAAGGGGTTATTAATGCACGAGAGGCGGTTTGTCCCCATGGAAAGTGGCCGGTGAAAAGCAAAGACCAGAGAAACCAGGGCCAGATAAACAAGCTGTTACAGTATGTCGGGAGGAACCCAACACAGCTCCCATGCACCTTCACCTGACCCACACTCCCAAGGCTTGCATTGTTGCATGATCATGCTCATGCATGAGCTGACAGTGCAAGGGAACATGCAGTCTTGTCCTACAGAGCGGTCATGCATGAGTGCCCGAGTTGCCTCGTTTATTGCAGTGGGTGTGCGTTGTAGGACAACAGTGAGTATGCAACGACATACCTTTGTGGTTTGTCATGCTGTCTTTGGCCATGCCTGCTGCTGAAAGCAGTGCCCTTGCGGTGAAGGTTATTGGCAAGGTTGCAACGTGTTTGCTTGTGTTTGACAAGCCGGAAAGGTAGTGAAAAGGCAAGAACCCGAATGGCCAAGGTTGTGTGCTGAAGGTTACTTCCAAGGCTCTGTTTGCTTGTGATTGTGTTGAAGAAGCAGAAGCTTTTCATCAACAGAGCCGCTGGAAGAGTCACAATAATATGTTCGTGACAAAAGAAACTCGTGCAGTCGGTGGAGGTGGTGCTGACAGCCCACCCAACCCAAGTGCTGCGCCGCAGCCTGCAGCACAAGCAGTGCCGGATATCGCAGCTGCTGAACGACCTCGACACGCGTGTTGGGGGCCCCGGGGGCAGCGGCGGTGGCGGCGCCTCCAAGGAAGAGATCATGCATAGCTTGTTTCGGGAGGTGATGGCGACGTGGCAGACTGACGAGATTCGGCGCACCAAGCCCACCCCCGAAGAGGAGGCAAAAGGGGGGCTCCATATTCTGGAGCAGAGTTTATGGGCCGCTGTCCCAAAATACCTTCGAAAGTTGAACAGCGCAGTGACGCAGGTGCGCAAGCTTCTGGTTCCCCCTGTGACAAGCAACATGGCAGCACAGCAACCTCAAGGTTTCTGGGGACCAGGGGAACGCTCCCCCCCTTCCAGCCCTTTCACGGCGTGTGAGGGGGGCGAGAGGGAGAGTTCGTGTGAGCGGTCATCGTTCATGGATTTCAGTCCGCTTCCGGAACTGCAGCAATCGGCAGCCCGCTGTTGCCACGCGGACTGAAAACCATAAACCTGCTGCAGCCTCATGGAGTGCCAATGAAGAGTTATATTCTGTGTACTGTCTTTAGAAGAGTCATTGCTGGGAAAGACTTTCGTGATGGTGCTGTTGTGCCATTCGAGTGAATTGGTGGATATTGTGTGTTCGTTGCTATTGGCTATTTGGGTTCATGCCTATTCATTACCTTTCCGGTTTGTAAAAAGGGCTTCAGAAGAGTCGTTTTATTTGTGTTATTACGTTGCACTACCTTTTTTCGTGTACTTGACAGGGAGGAGGTGACATGGGGGTGCCTGCAGGTGTGTGGGAGGGCGCTGCCACTGGACTGCACACCCATCAAGTTTGCCTCCTGGATGGGTGGCGACCGCGACGGCAACCCCAACGTCACTGCCAAGGTGCGGCAGCCCATGCATTGCTGCCCCCTTGCACGCCATGGGGGTACCACGACCAGTGATCACCAGTGTCGCGTAATATCCCAGGTCACGCACCTAAAATTGGTCCCAAACAATCGGTATTGTTCTATCCAACCAAGCGACACGGGTGATCACTGACCGCGACAGGTGAAAGCTGCACGTGTCATGCTTGAGCCTCCCCCCCCTCTCCTCTCACTGTGTGTGGCTGCTGCATACTAGCTCGTCTCGTCATGGCGTGCCAAGCATTTTCTCTGACGACACACCACTGTTGTCGTCACGATTGGTGTTTTTCACGAGGGTTTCACCTTTTGGGTAGTTTTGGCTGGATGTAGTGCATTTGGGCGGAACATACATTTGGAGCAATTATATGGAGCAGGAATAAGGGAGGTATAATTGTACCCATAAGTAGATTGCGTGCATGCATGTCATGCATTTTGTGATGCATGGTGTTCAGGTGACAGAGCGAGTGTCCCTGCTGTCGAGGTGGATGGCTGCGGAGCTGTATGCGAAGGAGCTGGACCTCCTGCAGTTTGAGCTGAGCATGAGCCGCTGCAGCGTGGACCTCTGGGCTGCCGTGGAGGCCGTGCGCGCCGCACAGGAGGAGGGCGCCGGTGCGATGCTGCGCCGCTTCAGCCACACTCCTGTTGGTCACATACCCGCGATAGCTCAATGCAGTTTTCTCGAATGAAGTTTTGGTCTCTGCGGTGATCAGTTTTATCGTTTAGTGCTCGCGCCCACCACATGTTTGCACAAGTCGAAAGGAAGTGTTCAGTAGGCCAGACAAACGAAATAGACGCAGATACAACCAAAACAGCATACTACCAGCAGAGTGTGTCCGCCTACTGTCTCTGCGGGAAATTCGGAAATGGTCTTTTTGACAGGGTTTGGGGGTTTTTGCAGTGCCGCAAAAACCGGCTGCAAGAACCCTGCCAGGGGGGCTCCTGATCCCCCCCAGCAGCGTAGCGGGGTCTCGGTCGGAGCTTGCCAGCGCCGCACGCACGCCCCTGTCGATGCCCACCATCGACGGCCGCTCGTCCGGCGGCGGTATGCATGACGACAGCAGCCTGCCGCTCGTCGCGTCCTTGAACCCTGCTGAGCAGGCCATCCTGCAGAACCCCGCCGCTGCTTTCTCGGTGCCCGCTGGGGGCGGCACGGGGCTCACCTCCCCCTCCACCGACCTGTGCGCCCCCCTCCCCTACCCCCCTGCGTCGAAGCGTTTCAAGCTTGCGTTGCTTGTTTCGTTATGTTGTTCTTTCACCAGCAGGGTTTTTCTTACAGACTGGTTGTGAGATTCCAAGCGGCAGAACGCAGCCTGCTAGTAGAGCATGAACACACCCAACACGTTCCAATGTCGCTGCCGGCCTCCCTGTTTGTGTGCGCCTCTGTGCATGCCGGTGCTTCAGCTGCCACATATGTTGCCCCAGTTCGTACGGCATCAATCCATCAACAGCTATGGACTTCCCAAGGCAGCTAGATTATATCTCGGTAATACCAGAGATCTCCTTTTCCTTACAACCCCGAAAGACAGGAAATACGCATGAACTCTAAAGCCACTCGAAACAAGTCACTCGAAAAAGATCACCACCACGCTGCAAAGCATGCACTCCAGTGGTATATCTGCCCAGTGACTGCCTGATGACGCAATTCAATGTTGAAGCCTGAGAACAAGGTGTTCATGTACAGGGAACCCCCGAGCGCCGATGGCGACGTTGTTGATAGCTCACCCCCCCACCGCATTGGGCTGGCGGCAGGGAAGCCCATTCCCGACCGCGCCTCATCTCCCGGCCTCAAGCGCTCCTCGATGGGTGGCCCAGGCGGCGTGCTGCTCACCGCAGACGGCGTTGACGTGCTGGAGACTGCGGGGTGCTACTCTGAGGCTGCCGAGGCTGCACGACTGGTATGCATGAGCTCCATGCATGTTAGTTTGTTTCGTTTTGACTACCCCCAGCCTCTCCCATCACAACAGTTGCTTGGCCCCATCACAACAGTGTGCAGTTCTGAAGATGTTTCAATGAGTTGTCGGGCGATGCACAGATCATGGCATGCCATGTGGGCCATGCATTATGTGTCGTGCACGACCGGAGATGCTTGCTGCATGCGCTTGGCAGCTCAGTGATGCAACAGTGCCAGGACAAGTAGTCCAAAGGTCCTTGCGGGCCCCCAACCTGATGAATCAGCACGAGGCTTCCCAAAAGGTAGTGAGGCATTCCGAAAGGTAGTGAATGTGAAGGAATCCTAGTAATCAGAGCCAGGCAGTCAGCCACTGCATCAAGAAGGCTCATGAGCACACCCATGACTCATGAACACAATACAACACTATGCTATATACCTCTTGCAAACTGCAAAGGCAGTGAATAGTCAACAATACGATGCGATACGGTGCAACATGATGCGTTTGCGGCCATGGGAACGGCCACACAATACTTGAAGGGTTTATGACGCAGGAGGGCATGCATGCAGGCAAGAACGCAGCGCACGAGGGTGATGAAGGGTGTGCACCCGTACCGCATCGTGCTGCAGGACGTGGTGCAGCGGCTGAGGGGCACCAAGCTGCGGCTAGAGGCGCTACTGGCGGGGGAGAAGGCCGACGACAACGCCCCCTGGTGCCTCCCCCCCCACCCCCCCCTTGCTACATGTCTAAGCGGTCAGCGACCTTGGGTTTTTCAGCATGCTCCAACCACTTGCCCGTTTAATTCCCTGCGGCTTGAAAGGGTTGAGTGCATCTGAAGATGTGTTTTGGCCGGCGTCTGTTGCAACTCGAGAAGAAAAAATGTCAGATGCACGTCCATCACATAGCGCACCAGCATTGTTGCTTGTCAGAGCCCGAAAATGCAGTGCATGGGCAGCCACCCACATGTCTAGACACTCGTTGCATGGCGCTAAACAACGCACCATGCACCAACCCCCACCACTCCACAGAGCCAGCAGCTTCGTCCAAGAGAAAAAACCCTTGCCTTCACAATTCTCGCCGACCTGAGCTTCTCGCCTCCGCACCTCTGCGTGCGCACATGCCCTTGTATCCCAACGCCGAATCCCAGAACCCTCCAGGCTCTGTATCAGCAGTCTTTCACCCCCAACATGCATGGATCTCATGCATTCAGGCTGGACAAGGAAGAAGATCTGGCGGAGGTGCTGCATCTGTGCTACGACAGCCTGAACGAGTGCGGAGCGGGCATGATTGCGGACGGCCGTCTGCTGGACATCATCCGCCGCCTGCACACCTTTGGCCTGTCGCTGCTGAAGATGGATCTGAGGCAGGAGAGCACGCGGCACACCGACGTGCTCGCCGCCATCTGCATCGCGCTCGGCATCGGCGACTACGCGTCCTGGAGCGAGGAGGAGAAGTGCAAGTGGCTGGTGCGCAGCCGCGCGTCGCTTGACTTCCTGCAGTTGGGGTGGGGGGGGGGGGTTGTCGCGCTTGGATGTATCTCAGAGATACAGCATAATGAGCCACTACTTGCAATTGCAACGCTTCCCACAGCATTCAATTGGCTTTGAACCCATCAGCTAGATGCTGCAGAGAACCTGTGCGTAGGCCTCGAGACTGCGTTCATGGGTCTGAATCTGTAGCCGTAGTAGTACACATGATGGGGTGTTGGGGGGCTGGGGGGAGGGGGGCGTGGCGTTCCGCTCGCTGCTGCACAGCCACCCACCAAAAAAACTCTAGAAGGTTACTGTGCACAAGCGTGCAGCATGCATGCAGGTAGCTGAGCTGGAGAACAAGCGGCCGCTGGTGCCGGCGGACCTGCAGCTGCCTGCGCACCTGCAGGAGGTCATGGACACCTTCCGCACCGCCGCCATCCTCGGCACCAAGGCGCTGGGGGCTTACGTAATCAGCATGGCGTCGCTGCCGTCGGACATTCTCGCGGTGGTGCTCCTGCAGAAGACCGCAGCCACCACCCTCGCACGGTGCGCCGCCGGTCGCGCGCTTCCTGTCGCCCCTGTTGTAACTCAGGCCCAGCAGCCAGCGGGCTGCGAGAATGTACTATTATATATGATTATTCCTGCTCTTCTGGCGTTTCTGCGGATCCCCGCCCCCACACGTAGGCTAATTAAAAACTAAACCAATAGACACCATGTTGATGCTTTTAGGCTTGAGCATTTTTGAATCGGAGTGGAAGGTATCTGGCTTGCGCTACGTGATCGTGCGTGACCACGACGGATCGTACGAGCGATATACCGTGCGGCAGAGCCTATATTATAGAACAGTAGCTAAGTGTAATATTTAGATTCTTTAGGAATCGGCCTGATGCCTCGGAAGCGTCTCTTTCGGGTACCGCTGAAGACTGGGTTTACAATTTTGTCCAGCAATAACGTCCCAGCACAGTGCACCGCTGCACCACAGCTCCTGAGAATCTCCTTGAAGTCTTCTGAAGAGGTGCACATTGTCATTTGATTGAAGTGTACTGTTTCGTATTTGTGTTGCTGAGTACAAAGCTCATACAGTGCTCTCCGAACAGCTCGAACGCCAAGACCGAGCCTATAGAAACCGTATTTCGCACATAAGTTTGGCATTTTGTCTGTGGATTGTCTTGGCCTGTTTGTGCATTTTCAAAGTTAAGTACTGGCTTCACAGGGTACCATTGGCCATGTGGAAACGAGACGCATGTATATAATAACAACCACACCCACAAATACCCAACTTTAAGATACCAGGATGCGATACCGTTGTCACGCTGTTGTTGCTCGATGTATACGAGCCGTGGTTTCGGTTCCATCTATACGATACGGGGTGTATATTCAATCTATACGAGTCACCCGTGGAAACCCTATGTACTCTTGCTATGCAGAGAACCTTTGCTGCACAACCTGGGCACACATATACACGCAACTATATACAATGCAAAGTCAAATGTGCAAAGAAAAGCGGAAGCTTTTCTTTGCACACTCAGAGGCTGAGTCGAGCGAAGCCTTGTCTCTAGAATTGTTGTTCAGTTAACATATCTTTTTAATCCGGACGCCTGTGCAGCCATCGATACGCGGCAGGCTACAGTGAGTGGCGGGTAGATGAATTCCATTTGAATATATGGAGATCTGTTGGAACCTATTCTTCTGCTAGATTTCTGGTGGATACCAGCCTTTACAAACCGGAAAGGTAGTGAATAGATTTCTGGTGGATAAAAGCAATGTTGGGGGTAAGTGGATAATGAGCGCAGCGCCGCGTGCAGGCCGGTTGCGAAGATGTTGCGGGTGGCGCCGTTGTTCGAGACCCTGGACGACCTCAGCGGCGCAGGCACCACCATGGACGCCCTCTTCTCCAACCCCTGGTACATGGACTACCTCAAGAACCACCAGGGCAACCGGCAGGAGGTCATGCTGGGGTACAGCGACTCCGGAAAGGACGCCGGCCGCCTCGCTGCAAACTGGGCACTGTACAAGGCTCAAGAGAAGCTGGTCGAGGTGGCGCAGCGGCATGGCGTGAAGATGACTTTGTTCCACGGCCGCGGTGGCAGCATCGGCCGCGGCGGGGGGCCCATGCATCTCGCCATGCTGTCGCAGCCTGCTGGCTCTGTTGATGTGCGCTGCCCAACCCCCCCCCCGCCCCGCCCAACCCCCCCGCCTTACTGCCCCTACACTTGTCCTGATAATATCTGCAATCTTTGCTGAGAAATTGGGGGAAAGTCCATTTCCCCCAAAGCGATAGGATCTACGAAGAACCTGTTGTGGGAGTCTGCAAGGCCAGTTTCTGATTCGTTGCGTGATCAGTGTATCATGCCAGCGCAAGAGTGGCGTAGGTGGCTTGAGGGTGCGAGGGTGTGGTGCAGGCGGGCCTGCGCGTCACCGAGCAAGGCGAGATGGTGCACAGCAAGTTTGGAACCTCCGACATGGCCCAGGTCACCATGGAGAGCTTCACCACCGCTGTGCTGGAGGTGTGCGCCCCCTGTTGAATCAAACTACATGTAGACACTGCCGGTTAGTGTGTGTCCCTGTAGACACATCTAAGCTTGCACAAGCTTGCGTCCGGCTCTCGATTTGAGAACGTATGTGCATTGCACGACTGGCAAGGCAGCATCGAGCGTCGCTGCATGCTGCAGGCGAGGCTGTTGCCGCCTTCACCACCGCGCAGGGAGGTGTGGCGCCACATCATGGAGGACCTCTCCACCTCCAGTTGCCAAGCCTTCAGGTGCAGCCCCTGCCCACCTCATTGCGCTTCACGATAAAAGCGATAAAAGTACGAATCAATAAGTACATATCGATAAGAAAGCCTCACACCTCACATACCGGAAAGCTAGTGAATAGGCATGACCCCAAACATAAATTAATATGAAAGAAGATCTACATCTCACAATATAAATGCCATATATACTACAAGATGACCCCCCACCGCTCCCCTCCTATGCCAGAGGACCCCCCCCCTTCTGCCCCACTTATGAAATTACTGTTGGAAGAAGTCAAACACTGTTGACATCGGGAATCTTGAGGGCGCTGCACGCTGCTGGTCATGCTCTGCTGTCCACCGGGTGAGGATTGATGCCCCCACACATACATGAAACACACATACATTAAAAAGTGCCCCCGCACATACAATAAAAACGAACCCAAGAGGAAATATAGCACTCTGTAGTCTCATGCAGCCTCAGCGCTGCTGCTGCCCTGTGCTGTTGGCATGCAGCAACCGATGATGCCCACAAGTTATGTTCGTTTAGTTGCACGCATAGCACTCTACGGCCCGCACGCCTCCCGCCCGGCCCTTACAGTGCTGCCCCTCTGCTTCCCCATCGCCGCGCATGCATCACAAACCATCAGCCTTGCAGCTTTGCGGTGCAAGCTTGTGAGAGTGGCTGTGGGGTGCAGGGACATGGTGTTCCGGAATCCCAGCTTCCTGCAGTACTTCCGCCAGGCGACGCCGGAAGCCGAGCTCGGCAAGCTCAACATCGGCTCCCGCCCATCCCGCCGCAAGCCCGCCGATGCCGGTGCTCCCTCTCCGGCTGACCGCTCAGCTTGACTGACTGTGCTACTTGTTGACCCTGTCTTTGCTTGCAATATTGTACGGCGTTCTCTGCAGCCTCTGTGTTAGCCTTCGTGGTCCCGTGTGGCCCGGGGGTGTATTTCCATGTCCCACCCCTTCTGAGGGTGCTGAGGCCGAAGCCCTTCTTGGGTATGGCGTGGTTCCCGATTATCTTTTTTTTTAATGCTCGCAAGCTTGTTCTTACTCGAGTCCGTCTGTTTGGGGTTTTGGCTGTTCCCTGCGTTTCCTGCGTTTCGTACTGCCTTCAAACTGTCAGTGCTCGGCGTGCGGTGAAGTGCGCAGCCATGGCCATCAGTGGTGCTCCACCACACCCTGCCACTGTACACGCAGCACTCTGTTTCTGTGAGTGGTTGTGGCTGCTGCCTGTGAGCGAGGATGTGCCGCTGCGCTGCCACGTCCCTGTCAGCAAGCTGCTGACTGAACAATCTCCTGCTGTGCCATGTGATGGATGTACGTCTGTAACTCTCATCCCTTTCAGCAAGCGCTGCCCGCCGCAGAATTCCTGCTTCAGAGAGATGGTTCCCCCAGACCACCGAAATCTGAATGTACATTAAGTTGGGGTTCCAATTTCATAACTTCAGTTTTTGGGAATATATAGTCGATCTGTTGTTGGGTGCAGGTGTGGGTTCACTGCGTGCCATCCCCTGGATCTTTGCATGGACCCAAACGCGCCACATCCTTGCTAGCTGGCTCGGGGTGGGGGAGGCCATCACTGCCGCCCTCCCCAAGCACGGCGATGAGCTCCGCGCGATGGCACTCGAGTGGCCGTTCTTCGGCAGCACGCTGTCGCTGGTGGAGATGACGCTCGCCAAGGCTGACATGCATATCGCGAGGTACTATGACGAGGTGCGGTGTTCGTTCTGACACGTCGTGTCTATTTCAAATCGTTTTGGGCGCAAAAACCAATGAACGTGCCCTTTGTGGGGGGTCTTCACTTCTGCTATTCGATTCCTGATTGTGCGCACAGTTCCATGACTCCATGCATGGTGCGGATGTGCGGTCTGCATTCGTTGATGCACTTGGCGGCTGAGGCAGGGGTGCGACCTGGCTCAGGAGCGCGATCCTTTCTCAGAGCGCGTCGATCGCGGTCGCTGCGGAGGTTCACATGCGCCACTCACATGCTGTGGTGCGGCAGCACAGTGGCTAAGGGGTGTTCTGTGTGCAGGTGCTGGTGAAGGAGCCAGAGATCAAGGCGGTGGGCGAGGCCATCGTGCAGAAGTACTACATGGCCGTGGAGGGCGTCAAGGCCGTGAAGGGCCACCAGGTGAGCCCCTCCTGCCCCCCCCCCCCCCCTGTCTCTTAGAATAGCCGTGCATGGGAAGTTGTGGAGTGCAGCATCGCCACAATGGCTCGTGCTACGCTCACTAGAACTGGGCTTCAACAGGTTGCACGAAGCAGCTTCTCGAACAAGTTAAACTGCGATGCAGCCACTCACACTGGGCCAAACTCGACCATTGTTCAGTGCACAAAGGTGTACGAAAGTCAGTGCTGCGCCTGTTCTCGAGTGCCGGCGCTTGTTCCCATTTCTTTAAACAATCTTTCTGTCGGTAAGATGATGCAGTTTGTTTACCTTCTGGAACGGCGTTTCTTATATTACTATGGTGGCTGTTTGGGTTCATGCCTATTCACTACCTTGCTGGATTTTAAGAAGTACTATGCTGGTCACGTTTGCTCCTCAAGTGACTGCCATGGCAGCTTGTGCGGGGCGGAGTGTTCTCCCCGCAACAAGAAAGCTCTTCTCCCTGCAACAGTTTGGAAGGAGGTTGGCTTGCAGGTGCTGTGCGAGGACTCCAGCACGCTGCGCTCCCTGCTCACCATGCGCCAGTCGTACACCGCGCCCGTGAACTTCATGCAAGTGGAGGTCATACGGCGGGTGCGCGAGGCCGCCGTGGCCGCCGCAGCAGCGGGCAAGAAGGCGGACAGCGGAGACCTCTCCGGTGGAGACAAGACTGTGACTGTGGACGGCGCTGGAATTGTTGACTGGCAAGATTGCCTTCTTCTGACTGTGAACGGCATCGCCGCGGGCATGCGAAACACCGGGTAGTTGCGCAAGCTTGGCTTGACGCCTCCTGTTGTTGTTGTTGTTGTGTGGATTGCACCAATGCTGGCGCAGCAAATGTATGCAAGGGGTCGTCCAGTATTGGTATTGGTTATTGCATTGATTCGTTGGGTTGATTTATTTTTGTTACTATTTTCATGGAGAAACAGTATCAAGAATCTTATTTTCATGGAGAAATGTTTGTCCATGAACGTTAATGTGGTGTGCATCGATGCCGGCGCAATGAAGGGCCGCACAGAGGTCGTAGAGGTGTGTGCTGCAGCAGGTGGAGTGGGCACAGCGTGTGAGAATGTACATTGGCTGGCCACTATGATTACTTGATGGAACTGTGAGGATGCAATGCGATGTGCTCGGGGATGTGACCGAAAACGGTCTTTTGTGTCTAGTCCGAGCTGCTTATCCTTGCAGCAAGGGAGAGCTTATGTTCGCTGATCGTATTGCAGCAATTGAGGCTGGTGTGGAGTCCAAAGGGTAGCTGTAGGTGGGAGCATTGTGGTGCGGTGATGTTGACAGGAGGAGACGTCACAGTCTTCTACAAACGCTTTGACTAAATGGTTCGGCGGGCTCTAGCAGCTTGTAACAGCAATAGTCGTTGAGTCCCGTGTAGTATTGCGTACACTGACTAGTCCAGATACAACCATGCATAACTTGCACAGGATAAATTCAACACTTTTTAGTTCCAAATCGATTACAATGCAATACCTTTCACACTCACTCCAGCCAGTCATCTCTAACAAAGAACTAGCAATCGAGGCGTTCAATAATCCACTTCTTCTTCAGTCCACTTGCAAGTGTGACCTTCGACCTGGCGCCGCAGCTCGCATCAGGAACGAACACAACACTCGACAGGCAAAAATCTGTAGCCCTCTCAATATGAGATGGGTCCAGCAGTGCTGCTAAAGAAATTCCTCTTGTCCTGAGCCAGACAACATAGGCGGCTACATTGCAATGTGCATAAAATTGTACACAGTGCTCTCTGTAGACTCTTCATGGCGGTCATGCATGCAGCACATAGGTGAAAATTACATCGACAGTGGCGCTATGCATGGGTGAAATTACATCCATAGTGGCGCGGCACGGATGCACACAAAGCGCATAGGACTAGGAGCAGCTTCAGGAATATAACCTATGCTATGCATGGGTGCGCTTTGCAACAGACCTGCTTCAGTCTGAAGCATGGGGAAGACTACGACAGGGGCCCACAAGCACGAGAGGTGGCGTGCCCTATGTTCTGCAGCCTGCATCACCCATCTGCATCTGGGACCATCAGATGTAAGTGGAAACTTGTGGATCCATCAGGCTCGATACAGCAAGAAAACCACAACAGTTTGTGCACCGTTGAAAGCCAAAACATGCAGTAAGCGGGCTAGAACCCAAGCATACCAGGGAGAAAATAGGCTGGAACCCAAAATGTCATAATCGACACTCCACCAGTTGTCTCGAACACACATTGTCTGCCAGTGCATACACCACGTGCTCGTGTGCTGTGCCATTATCAATCTAAGTTTCCTCGATTATTACAGGTGTGAACGTTCAAGCAGAGAGCGTGTTCATGTACATCACGATATTACTCAACACTGCCATTCAAGCCTTGCGTTGTGTACGTTCCCTGGTTCGTTCCATAGAGGTATTTACAAACAGCAGCGACCCGCGTGGTGCTATCCTGCTGATGCTATGCTGCTGCAGAACACCGCTTCCAGCAACCTTCTGGCCCAGACACTACCAGGCGACCTCAGACACTTGCTACACGATGTTGCAAAAGCTTATTTCCCGACAAGCACTAGAGATGAAAGAGCTTACAGCCGCAAGGGTAGAATTTTGCCAGGCATGTGTGCATCGTAGAACTCTGACAAGGGCCGCTGTGTGGGCTGCCTGTGGCGCAGTCTGCCCCCCCAGGTGTAGAACGTGGCCAGCCTCCATGCCGTGATCTGTGACCTCTCCTGCCTCACAAACAAGTCCTCTTCTGGCTGCACACACGCACTCTTTCTTATGCAGCACATGCACTCTTCGTGCTGATGAATCGCGCCACTATCGATGTAAGCCCACTCTTCTTAAAAACAAACCAGAAAGGCAGAGACGACCCTTACAACATGCTCCTGGTCGTGGTCGTGGCATTGTGTTTTGGAATAACTATCGCAGTTTGGCTAAGAGTGCATGGAAAGACCTTTGTGATGGTGCTGTTGTGCCATTCGAGTGAAGTGGAGGCTGTTGTGTGTTTGCTGCTTCTGGACACTTGGGTTCGTGCCTGTTTGTAGCCTGTCCAGCTTGTATGCTTCGGCACAGCACATGTACGAGAGACCACAAAGGGTGGCCTGCAGCTCGCCAGCCCTTCAAATTCGAGAGCTGAAAACTGGAAGGCTTGAAATAGAAGGAATGCACAGTTAGACATGACGCAGAAGCATAATATGCTGCATGTTTTGCAGGATACAATTCCACTTGGCGCCTCGAAGGTTTGCTGGCACGAAGGGGTCCCAATCATAACGATTCGCAAACAGAAACAAACAAACTAAGGCGCCACAGAGCATGGCAGGACTTTCATGATCGTGCAGTTGCGCCATTGCAGTGCAGTGGTGGGTTTCATGCATACTGTGTCTTACTCTCTGAGGGTTTTCCAAGAAATTAAACTTCCAAGCAAAAAATCAGTGAGGAAGAGCTGTGAGTGGCAGCAGAGGGACTGCACCTCACTCGCCATGCGCCCGTTCACGAGCTTGTACTGGGACTCCACACTGAACTCCTTCTTCGCACCAGGCAGTGGTGGCAACGACGAAGCTGCTGTGGGAGATCCCTGCACACGAGTGGTCTTCACTGATGCCAGTTTCGTACCAGTGCATGTGAACAAGTAAACGAAAAGGCAGTGGAAGGGCAAGAGCCCAGATATCAAGGCACGCCCCGCATGAAACTCCAGCTACTTGCATCTAAAAACACAACTGCGTTAACAAGAAAGGCTTCATTCTCTGCATTTTGGCGCTGGTGCAGCAAAATGGCACACAGGGATCGCTGAGTGGTCCCTACTCACCCCTGTAGTGCAATCACCATGCTGTACATCAGCCTACATGCATGCGGCAAGATGCATGTGTTTGAATTGTCCACCAAGAGAACGCCATGGTGACTGTGGAGGTGCTCCTGCGGGTTGCTGAGCTGAAAGAAACGCGGAGAAAAGATAAACTAAACCAATCGGGAACCGCGCCATACCCATGAAGAGCTTCAGCACCCCCGAGAAGATGGTACAAAGGGCGTACATCCATGGATGGGCCACACAGAACACGGTAGGCGAACACCAAGGATGCAGAGGACGCCACACAACGTTACACACAAACACAGGGTCACCAACAGACAGGGACCTTGATGGGCCGGAGCAGGTGGCACAAGCGGCAGGCAGTCTTTGAGGCATCACACCACGCCCCACTGTGTCTGGGAGCACTTGCGTGCAAGCCTTTTTGGGTGCAGCCTCTCCATGTCCACCGCCTTCACATTCATCTGCACACAAAAAAATAGGTGGATTATTGGGAACCCAGGGAACCCAGTCATCTCCAGGAAGGGCTTAGACGTCAGCAGTCCAGCAAGGGAAGGCAGCATTGACCTGCAGTAGAGTCACAATGACTCATACTACGTTCACCAGTAGTCGGGCTGACTAGACTGGAGACAGGTTGCTCAAGACAGCAAGCACGAGGCAAAATGCGATACACTGTCTCAAGTTCAGCCAAACTTGGCCAATGTTAGTTCCACATAGGGATCTGAACTGTAGTGGCTCTGCTGTGCACGTTTCCAGGCCAGAAAATGCTAATGAGTGAGCTCGTTGTGCTTAGTATGGATGAAAATAATGAGATATCTGCAAGGACTCATCAAAGTGGCAGGTGACCGAGACAGGCGTACGAGCTGATCATCAGAGCATCATATTTATCGACAGCAGCAACAGTGGTGCTGTGTAAGTGCAGCACCAGATATCTGATCTTCAAGTTTGATGCGGTACACTCTGAGTTGTGACACATCATTTGTGCATTAGAGCTGTCTTCACAGATGATGGTGGCAGCACGCTTCAACTGTGCTGTTGCAGTGCACATTTGAAGGCAGTTGAGTCTACACTCTCGTGCTTGGCTGTGTACATGTGCAGCGTTGCTTTCTGTGCAGGCAAAACCTAAAGACAGGGGATCTTGTATTGAGCCTTGGGGCAGTCACAAATCCACACCTTGGGTTTAGAGAACTTGGCTGCAATCTTCTTTTGGTGTGCTTGGGTCATGGATCGCGACAGAGCTGCACAGCTGGAAGCATGTTGATGTCCAGCAGCTTCTGTTGCAAGCAGCATCAACCAATCAATGTTGTGAGCTCACTGCTTCAAGCTGAAAAGGCCACAGCAAGGCAATAACTGTTTTTCAGCACCACTGAATATCTTGATCTCTCAACTGGAAGTATTAGTGATATGTCCTCAGGATCATCCCAAAGCCCACTTGAGCACCCCGAAGCCCAGCAGGCTCAACGAGGAGAACTGTTAACAGCACTTGACTGGAAAAAAACTCGAATGAATGACTAGCAAGCATAGCAAGGGTGATCTCACCCTCTTGTGTTAGCAGTGACTTGACGTGGTGCACGGTGCCTGTCACAGCTTCGAAGCTCCTTCCCACTACAGAGTTTGAAGGTGGGGGCAAGAGAGCCACAAGCCTGTCCCACGAATCCATTGCCATGGCTTTTGCTTGTGCTGTGTCACAGGCGGTGGTGGCCGCTGAGCAGCTCCCAAACTAGCAAGCAGAGCCTGAAGCAGTGATCAACACTGTCAGATCAAACAGCTGATGAGCTGGCGCCACCACATAGCTGCTGGCACCTCGAGACATGTGATAATTGCAGACAGATCCCCTCCTGATAAAAAACATGACTAAATTTTAAGTAATGTTTAAGTAATTTTAATGACTGACTGTGGGGGACGACATGTTGAGGTACAGTGTGTCGGAGTGTAACTGGGTGCCAAACAAAGAGCTGAAAGAATGATACCTCTTGTGCTAAGTATAATCGAGACAGTACATGAGTCATATGCTGCTACATTGAGCTCAGATTCCAGTGGGCAGTTCAGGCTGGCTATATACGTTCCAACACTGTCGAGCTTTGATGCAGTGACGTAGAGCTAGTGTTATGCGCCACGGATACGTGAAACTGATCGCAAAATCGAGGCTTTTATAGGCACTTCAGTGTGGGGCAGTGGCATGCCTCGACCTTGAAGAGCACAGCCTTGACCACACTTATGCCAGGGAGGACCGTGCAGTTATTCTGGAGACATCAGACATGTTTGAAGTAGGATTGGCACTTTAATGTTCGTATTTCTGGCTGGAAGGTCGATGGGATACCTTTATACAAGTGGTGAGGAGATTGTGGAAATCGGCAGTGACAGGGTGACAGGGGCGCTGCTACATCTGAGACCAGCCAACAACTTTAGCACCGCAACCAGCAACCATGGAACGACTACCTAAAAGCAGAAAACACACCTATGCAACAACAAAAAAGCAAACAGCCTGCCACAAAGACAGCGCCAAATCCTCACAGAGCAGTGATCAATGGTGGCAAAATAGGGCAAGAGACACGAGCACTCTGGAGATCACGATGCATTATAGCGAATCACTACATGGAGTTATTACCGCAGAGGAGTGTTTTAACGTGCTGGGCGATTGCTGTGCTGTGTGCTGAAGCAGGATGACAACAGGTTTGGGGGTCCAGCCTGAGCACTGTTGCGTGCTGAGACCTGACTATGATCAAAAGCAATGTTAAAAAGAATCCAATTCATCACAATGCACCGAATCAGCATTCTGTGTGCACGAATAATGCGTGCTGTGTAGTTCTAATTCGTTGTCATTGTGGTTTCGTTCCATCCTCTAATGCTCGGCCGCGAGTCGTCATGAACTGAATCAGCAACATGACCAATTCACGACATATACACGGCTTGCTGTACATACCTTCGATGGACGTGAACACCAGTCGTGCTGATCAGGAGGCAATTGGCGAGGTCACCTTGTGCTGGGCTGCAGCATTTCGTACAGGGAGGCTCAACAACATACGGCACATAGCGTAAATATGGAGGATAGAAATCATATACTGATCACATGGCGCGGCCGGGCGCACTGGGCCAACGCGTACACCATGGCATCCATTCACCGCATAAGGGAAGGGACGCTCATGCCTGCGGCACGTGAGACTCTCATGCGGGCAACTGTGAAACCGTGTTGCACTCCGGTAACACAGGGGGTGTTCTCTGGGCCCATGGATGCCAATGTCCAGCCAAGCTCGTAAACCTTCGATTTCCGTGTTCAAACCTCCATATTGGCCGGAGAAAAAGATTTGGGTTCATGCCTATTTACTACCTTTCCGGTTTGTAAAGGCCGGAGAAAAAGAACTTAATGGGGAACCACAGGGGCCTTCGCACTGTGGGCAGTTCACCTCATGATCAGCGGTGCACGCAGCCGCGAGATTCGGCTGCGTGAATCTGTTTCTTACGATTGGCACCCAGGGCTTTCCTTCGGGGACGCATAGTTTTATAAAGTTTCTGGAGACCCTGTGATTGCCCTGCGGTAAAATACTAAATTGCCCGGCGGAGCGGATATTTTCCGCCTGTTTCCACCTCTAGCCACAAAAGAGACTTGTTTTTCAAATGAGATCGTGTACCACACATTCGAACAAAAAATGAAGCACCGGTCGATATAAACACTGCACAAGCAACCTTGTTAACATGCCCCAGAGCCTTATAATATGTTGATACATGGCCCGTCATGTAAGGGAAGTTTAATAGCTGGAATGGACACACATTGTGTCAGGAACCAGTGCAACTAGTAACGTTTTGGGCAGGGTCATGGCCGAAACCTCGCGAAAAAGAAAACTTAGATGTAAGAGGGCCCTGGGGGTATGCTTGGCCGAACCAAGATTACGATTAATTCGTACGATTCAAATCGTGCGATAATCGTACGATAAATCATACGATTTTATTGGGAAAAATCTGACATCGTAATTGTACAATATCTGTAGCGCAGTCTAGTGGCAGGTTACAAGCAAAACCCTGATGTCTGTTGGTAATATATAACATACCCAAGCCTCGACACCCCCAAGCATCTGCTGTAT
>JAUMHD010029750.1:0-26547 GCA_032359135.1 Ulvella scutata | reverse complement strand
AGGCCACTGTTATGCATGGCATGACATGAGAGAATCTGCTAGAACATTCTGTACTCATTCATAGCTGAACTCCTACACAGAGCCTCGTTGAAACGAATCGAACAGCATTGTAGGCACTGGCAAACGTTCGAAATCGACCTCTGTATTGGGATCTGCTTCAGTTGGTGAATGTTCAACATTGGCCTCTGGTTCAATTGACAGTTTGGTCACTGGTTCAGGCGCATTGCTTTTGAATTTCTGTCCCACCCCCATGCCATGCAGTTCTGAAAAACTGTAGCAGAAGAAAAGAGGCTAGGTTCTTTCCAGGTCGAAACATCGAAGAGACGAGCAACAAGGAGTATTACGACATGCTAGGGGCACTGGCCTCTTGTACTGACTGCACACAACGCCATTAACATATCACGCTTGTCTGAAGTGATTCTGTCAGTTTAGTGTCCAACTGATGCTTGATGCGTTGCCTTGAGACGACGGACAAGCGCTTAGCAGAACGTTTGAAGGCCAGGTAGTTCGAAGTCTGATCATCCTGCCTCTTTGGCAATCACCGAGCACGAAGGTACGCTTTCAAACAGCAATGAGACAATTGTCTTAAAAGAAAATATTTCCCTCTTGTGCAGGTGCATTAAGCAGTTGCAGGTGCTTCCTAACTCTCACGCCTGAATGTGGCGTTTCATCTCCACCACTCTGTGAGCATTGGGCGCTGCTGCACATGCCAGCGAAGGAGCATCACGCGGAACAGCAATGCAAAACAATGTAATAAGCTGAATCCTGTGCCTAAGGCAACGCTGTTCCGAAGCTGCCGTTTAAAACATGCTTGCTGCAGTGACATACGAATTCGACCAGATGTCTATCCTGAAGCAGATAGAAAAAAACATACACAGCCATGCGTCACTCACTGGGTTCTATGCGCTTGTGCGTATTGATACGGGCTGGAGACGCTACAGGCTGGCTCATCTTATCTGCGGCAGCACGGCATGGTTGTGTCGCACCGACCCGTTCACGGCATGATTCCTAGCGATCTGGAATATGTCAGAAGCTCAAACTGAGTTATCGCTAGCTTGCGTTTCAGACCTACGTACGGTTGTTGTTTTAGCGACTCTTGTAGGATTTATGCTTCCTCTGCATATATCGTTAAGCTGCAACCGCCTGCTGCGTACCGAGGGGCGCCCTCCTTGGTACGCCTTTACTTTCGTTACGTTAAAATTCATTTTCATTACTTTACAACTTTTGTGATGCCTGTGCTTGTCCATGGCCCAGGGATTGGCTCAGCATAGCAAGTGCTCGACTTCGATGTCGATGCAGGCTCGGTACCTTGCGCTTCCAGAGCAGGAAAGCAGATGCATGTCCATATGTGCAGGAAAACTGCAACGTATGTATCGCTGGCTTGTGCCAGGAAGTCTCGCTGCGGAGCATCTGCAGGGGGAGCATCTTGTGGCAGCACGTGAAGCTGAAGCAGAGCGGGAGCAGGAGCCCGATTCTGAGGGCCGAAAGTGCTCCAGGACTCCTGAAAACGTGCAGAATGCACGTGCCTCGGAATCTGGCGAATCGGTTTCAGTCCCTCCTCGAACGGATCAGTTCAAACTTGAACCGAATGCCCAGGCAGAGCTCAGCGACGCACAGTCCTCGCCTTCGAGTGAAGCAGCAAGCCCCATAGGATCAAGGGTGCTGATTTCAAGAGTTCCTGCTGTTTGTGATGCAACAGGTGCTCATGTACCATCAACACACCCAGAGGCCCTTGCCGAAGCAGGCCAGGTGTGCCATCTGCAAGTCACCGCCAATGTGCATCACCCCCGATCAATCCCCGTTCCTTATGAACTTCGCTTCTGTCATACTTTAAAACGTAAACTGAAAGACATGTGGCAAACAGGAGCCTGGAGCGGCCGAGTGTGCTGGATTCAATCCAAGGCAGGATTCGATCTGCAAGGAGGGTACGGTGCAGGAAATTGCACCAGAGCCTCCCTCTCCACAGCAAGTAGCTCTATACGGTAGCCGCACTTGCCTCCCAAGGCCGTTACGTGTCGTGCGAGTGCTGAACACACCGCCCAGCACGCCGCCGCAGGATAGCACAACCGCAGCCATCCCAGGAGTATACAGCTACAGTGTGCGCACTGGCGTTCATTACAACACACCTCCGGGAGACTATGGAACGCCAGGAGCTTTGCGTATACCTGCTCAGCTGGTCACCGCCGGGGAGAGCTATGGCGGCATGGGCGCGGTGGTGATGGTGGCCCCCTGCAGAGTGTGCGGCGCACTTCCGTGTGCCACTAGCAGCCACAGAGGGAGTATTTTCTGGACATACAACAAAGGGGAGGAGAAATTTGAGCAGGGGGCTGGTGTGGGGTCATCTGACACCCCGCAGAGGCCCGGCAGCCGCCACTCCCAAGGACGCAGAGCACGGAGCATGAACGGCGAAGGTGAACATATCGGCAGCACGCTCCACAATCATGGTGACCGAACCGAGCACCTGAGGACCGCAACAGGTGAAGATCTGATTCGGAGGCTGGCAGGCGCGGGCAACCGGTCCACGTTTAGCAACCTGGATGGGAGCTTCCACACCCCCACACACAGCGCAGGCTCAACTCCGCCTGGCAGGAGATCTTATCGCAGCTTGCAACATCAGAAGTGCGTTGACAGTGCAAAAGCTTCTGCATGCCTGGGTGCAAACGGTACAGCCCCGACTGCAACTTCGCCGGCTTCCCAGCAAGGGCATGCCAGGGATGAAGATTTGCCAACCATGGCAGCAGGCATGCCGCATCACCAGAAGGCAAGCAGCGTGAGGAAACCCCAACGTGGCGACGGGCCGCTGACACGTCCGGGTGGTATGTTTGGTTGTTGCTGCTTGTGGGGAGGAAGCGTGGGGGAGAGGGTGACGCATGGTGATGTGACACATGTGGCGGCCGCACAGTGAATGTGCAGGTGCTCTGTTTGACTGCTAAAGCCCATCTATTAGCGCATGGAGCACATCGAGAATTGACCTCGGCGTTGCCAGAAGCTGGGGCAGGTGGAAAGTTTTTTTGGGGTTTGCACGCTTTCCAGTGACCTAAGTTACATGCCACCCACCCCTCGGCACAGAGCCACGACAATTGTGATCTCAAAACTGGCACTGAAGACCATCACCGCAATGAAAAAGTTGCGCTCCGCTTTAGAATGAGCTAGCCACTCAATGTGAGTTCAGGGTCTTGCCAAGGAATTGTACAACTGCACAAGCCCTGAATTCTTACGTACCTAGGACAACTAGTACATGTACACTTCAGTCTACATGTACATATGTATACCGAGGCCTACTTGTACATGAAAAGCTTCGTGGTGAGCTCCGCTCGCACAGGACAATCAAAGCCTTTTCGTTTTGTTGGACTTCCTCGTTATGGTGGCGATGAGGGCGGACAGGTGCACCTGCGGTCAGTGTTGGCACAAGCTCGCCTGGACTGGACACCAGCAAAACTTGCTGAGAAGACTGCCTCCTAATCGGTCGTCAGAAGTAGCAGTGGGCAAAACCGGTTTGCAGTACATGGTTTCGTCTCTTTGGAATTTCTGAGACTGTGTGGCTCTGTACTGTCGTGATGTGAGCTGTTCGTGAACATGTACC
Source organism: Ulvella scutata (assembly GCA_032359135.1). NCBI lineage: Eukaryota > Viridiplantae > Chlorophyta > Ulvophyceae > Ulvales > Ulvellaceae > Ulvella > Ulvella scutata. The sequence continues at coordinate 22,964 of JAUMHD010029750.1, read as the reverse complement.
TGTACCACGGGGTTCCCGTAGACCAGCCAGGAGAAAATACTAGTGCAGATCAAACCTTCTTCTGTCTTCTTCAAATGAACTGGACGCACACATTTGCTGTGCACCTTGTCGCTAGAAGCAGGGGCTCAAGAATGGTCAACAGAATGGTCCCTGGGTAATTCTTCAGAATGGACCGGCAATAAAACCAGGTTAGTTTGGTCATAATCATTCCTGGGGGCCATCCCTAGGGGGCAGACAGTATACGAGCCTTTACAATTACTACTGTAGCTCTCATGTAAGTCAGTATATCCAACTCTGTCTAAGGATATTGGGCAGTTCTTGCCACAAGACACCGCGCTCAGCACGCACATAGCGAGACAGTAAATGGCTGCAGCGTGCGCCGTGCAGTGCCACCACCCAGCCACAAGCAGGACCGCACGCTGGGCGCTCTATCCATGCAGTTATGCTCGTGACTTTTCTTGATGTACTTTTCGCGCGTGACAACATCTGTGAGGTGCAGCTTGCGGTTGCAGTGCTCGGGTTGCTTCGTGGTGTATGGGCATGTTCAGTGGCCCGCTGCAACACGTCAGCGTGTGCTTCCTCCTCCACTCCCCTGACGGCCTTGCCTCTGCTTCCTAACCTTGCCGCCATCTCTACCATGCGCGTGTGAGTCGTGGCTGCTGTGCATGCTGCCCTGATGGCCCATGTCGCCACGCCGACCACTTGCTGCGCCAAAGCCAGGGCGCCCCTTCCCACCATGTGGCAAACTGGCAACCCGCCTGCTACTGTCCACATCATCGTTCCAGCCCTCTATCTGTGGTGTAATGTTGTATTCCACCCCTGATGCAGCATCTCTGCTAACGGAGCTGCAGCCGGCAGCTGCTGCAGGGAGGGGTGTGTTGATCACCTGCACAAACCGCGGTGGCGGACTGCTTCCCTGCACACTCGGACGCATCTGCAAAGCTACGCCTGTATTCGTCGACGCAGATGCTGTTGCAGCGGTGGTGGTTGAGTCCTTCAGGCTGTGCAGGCTCGTGGTGGCGGGCAGGCCTTGCACCCCCGCTGGTGGTGCAGTGTCAGGGCCACCTGAGGGTGCTGATCGCATAGCCTGGGTGCGTGCTTCTTCCACTACAAAGGACGCATGTTCGTCCGCGCAGCCTCCCTCCACCAGCCACACCTGCACCACCCACAAAGCTTGCAGTACCATGCATTCGACGAAGTCAAAAGTCACCAACACAGCTGCGCACATGGCACTGAACTCTCCAGTGGTGCACCGCACCTCACCAGCAGTCAGGTCCACGGTGACAGCCACTTTGTCCCGCAGCTGCCGCTCTTGCAGTACCTGCTGCCTCTTCACATTGGCACGCTCCTCAGGCGTGAGCCATGCATTGCTGTTGATTTCGAAGAAGTCTCCCTGGTCATCCACCACGGCTGTGCGCTGTGCGGAGGTGCGGTCATACTCCACCAGCCTGGCAGTGAAAGCCCGTGCGCGCTCCGCACTCTCAGCCACCTCTGCAAGCATTCAGCCATGTCAAGCGGCACAGCACCATCGTTCCCGACAGCCTGGCTGGGGTGGCTTGCTCAGGAACTGCAGGTGCACTTTGGCCCAATCCTCCAGGGAGAGATGGCGTGCACCAGCAATGCACCTGGCAGCGCACATGCATTCTTCCAACAGGAGCATGCCTTCCATCACTGCATCAGTTCGCAGTGAATGCATGCCGGCGCCACTGGCACTGTTACCACCAGTGGGATCAGGGGGGGCAGCACTCGCAAGCGTTGCTGTGCTGATGCCGCCACTGGACACTGCACCTGCTGCTTGAACCGCCTTGGCAGCTTGCGGCAGCGCAGAGGAACAAAACGTGCACGCTCCGCCACACCGGATAACTGCTAGTGCCAGAGAGGTGTTCTCGCGGAAGTCGTACACCTGTAGCCACACAATACTCAGATGGAAGAAGCCGCGCCCTGAGAGGGATGCCTGGTAACCTGCAGTTTGAGGGATGCACAGTCAACGTAAGGCCATGCTAAACAAGCATTCGAAACTTTATCCAACATGCTCAGAAAGCGGCATGGTCAACTTGTACAGTTGGCTGGCACCAGGGGTACGCGCAGTACAGGAGCACGTGAACATGCAAGTCCATCCGGGGTCACGTCATGCCCAGGAAAGGTTTCGGGCTCGACAACCCTTGAAGAGTGGACCAGTGAGGGGCAGGAACGAGGAACCTGACACCAGCGGGGCAAGAAAAAGCCCGCATAGAATGACGCAGCAGGACACACATTTACCCACAGGCACCGCATCATCAGCGACAGCAGCCCCAAGCAACAGGATTTAAGAAGCAAGAACAGAGTACACCGCATCACACACAGACGCCCAGATGTGCAGTAGGAGCACAGCTACCGGTCAAACGAATTCACCTCACATAGCTGACACAACATAGAACGTTTGATTTCTACGGTACAGAAGAACCCAGAAGATATCAGGAGACATGCCTTGCCGCAGGAGAGGCAATTGAAGACCGCGCTTTCAAAGGTGCTCACAGCAGAGTGTGCTTGGTCTGTCTGCTGTGTGGCCGCTCCCTTGTTCACAACCCCTTTTTTTACTGTCAGTGACTGCCCAGTGCTATAGGCTATGGATGACTGCGCAGCAGACTTCGAGGAGAAAGCGGGCTTCTTCTTGCTTGTCCTGGTTGATGGAAGGCTGGAAGCTGTGCTCCTGTCATGCGCCAGTTTGGTTGTGCCCTCAGTCTTCGATGAACGACATTGGGTGTTCTGGCTGGAGGCCATAACACCTGTCCTGTACGCTGTTGCGAAGCTTTTAGCCGCCTGCTGGCACTTCATGCTATCTGTCATGTAGTTCTGCATGCCACACATAATGTTGGATCCATAGACGGTTGGAGAAACGAAACATGATTGGATAGTTATACCGACTGACAACAAGAGACAATCTGACAGAGAAACAGTCGAAGAAGGGTTCCACTGTTGTTACTGTTGCTGTGAAGGAGGGAATATCAGCTGGTGCAATTGCCTGGAAGGAACCAGGAAATATGGCAACTGCAGCTGTTACTTACAACGTAGTTCACGTTTGGACGAAACAGCACCTGGACGATTTCATTGACGGCGGCCTGCGAGCAAGAGCTGTCGCCCACGGCATGCTGCTTCACACTGTTGATAACTTGTTGCGTGAGATCGTCATCCCATCCAAGCTCCAGGGTCAGCAAATGACGTAGATCCTGCTCATTCATCGTGAATAACCAGCACAAATAGAGGTGTAAAGAAAGGTGCTTGTTCCACTGGTGAACACTGTAGATTGTGGGCTGTGGTTGCGAATCAGTAGACAGTATCTCAGGAAAATCGAGATGGGGTCTGGGCGCATTTACGATTTCCAGACACCGTTTACGCACTAGAACCGCGCGTTTATGGCCTAAGCGGGTAGCGAGGAGCTCTATAGAGCTCTACAGCGTTTAGGCAGGGGTCGGTGTAAGCCCGCCTGTTCACCTGCGTAAACGCGCATCTCACAAACCTTGCCAGTGTAAACGCGCTCTTTCGAATTTCGTTATATGCATGTGGACCCCTCCAACCACACCTGAATTTGCGAATCATGATCACCGCTGTGCATTCCCACTTCTATGCACATGAAGCAGACATATATCTGCTTCATACGTACAGTCTCTAAATGTGGACTACAACTCCTGGTACATCGTACGACACACCGTCTGTAAGGTTTGCTGCCAGGCTCATGGAAATCTCCCTGCTGCACACTTACAGACAGCCCATCTCTCTGTTACATACACATACACTCTTCCACACAAGAAGTGCGTCCTGTCATCATCGACGCTGCATCAGAATACACGACACAAGCAGCCCGCAGGCACCCAGCACCACCCCCCCCAGCAACACTCTGTCATCAAAGCCATCTGCCAATCTTTCAGGCAGCGCAAATCTACCACACTGCCTCCGCGCTCGATCCCAGAGGCCCCCCAGTGGCAACGCCTCGATCCACGAGCACACATGGCCTGCCTTCGCATCCTTGATAGTGCCGCAGTCTGCTGCACACGCACCATCTTGGCTCGTCGAATGCCTTTCTTGGTACGCTTCACCTGTAACAGCTTCAGTAGCAGCTACTGCGGGAGCTGCCTGGTCAGCAGCTCCTGACCCATGCCCCTTGTCAGTGCTAGAGTTGCTAGGCACCGCCCCCACTGCAGCAGGCGGGGGGGGAGGCTGTGTGGAGGCCTTCCCCTTGACCTGGGCATTGCTCTGCTCTCGTGCAGCAACCACCCGAGCTCGAGCCTTGAGCAGTGCGCTGGATGGTGCGTCTGCTTTCTCAGGCTCAGGGCATCGGTACACCCAAGCAACTACAGAGCCAAAGGTGCTCCAGCGGGAGTGTGCTGTGATGCGGACATCCACCACGCTGCCCAGGAGCCCTGGCTCGTCATCTATCAACACCTGCACTGCCAATGTCAGGGTGCAATGCTAAAGACGCAGCAGAGACATCTTGCAAGCCGTGAAGGCTGTTACTGGGCAAACTTACAGTATACAGCATACACTAGTAATTCAAAGAAAGTGATGTGCGCGCCGTGGTGTGGTGTGGTATCATGTGGAACACACCAGAAACATAGCAGACAGAAACACACTGCAAAAATGCTGAACACCTGGTGAGGTGGGAACCATTATGCTCACATTTTTCTTCTCAGTATGAAACGTACGGTGGCACGGTCTCAAATCTAGAAGGGGTGAAAGGTACCATCCCGGAAATTCTGATCTGAAGCCTTGCCATTGAAAAACAGTGTGAATTCGCGAGGTGCAACACCTGTGTGTAGTGGTCGTTGTGGGCGACCAGTTTTCCATGCTTCGCAGCGCGGTCTACCACACACACACGTTGAATGCATCCCACTTCTGCCGCATAAGCGGCCTGGAAGGAGTCTACGAGGGTGGTCAGCCGCCTGCTCCTCGCCTTCACGTCCTGCAGTTCCCCACACGGCATTACAGAGGGGTACCCACTGAGCAAAGAAACTGTTTCTCACAGCCCCGCATGCAGCGGTACACGCCTGAACAACTATGCCACCTTCCCACGCTGCTTCTGGAAGTTCTGGCGATGTTTGACTCAAGGTATCACCTTCGAAAGCCCTAGCCATGCTTGCCTTTTCTGGGCTCAAGACGTGGTTCTGGTGGAGCACTAGCAGCCTGAGGCTCATGATGCTGCATGCGGTGAGCAAGCACAGCTCACTCAAACAAGTGCAGCAGAAAACTGCACCTGAGAGCGAACTTTCTTCATGTGTGCAGCAGGTGTGCCAGGCCGGGGGTAGAACTGGGAGATGTGCAGATGGGGGAAGCGGTACTGCTCCACCAGCTTCATTGTTTCATTAAAGTCTTCTTCAGTTTCCCCAGGGAAGCCACATATTATATCGGTGGCCAGCTGAATCCCCGGAACCAGCTCCAGCAGTGTGTCAGCACACTGCCTAAACTCTGCAGCAGGCAACTGGCACTGTGTGGGCTCCTGAGAGGCGCGCTGTGCTGTGGTAAAGCAGAGCACATAAGAAAAGTCAAAGACAAGTCTATAAGGCCCCGCAGTACACACAATTACGGTGGATAAACAGCATTTGGATGCAAGAATGGTACACGGTGTGTGTACACTAACAAGCGTGCGTGTGCAACTGTGTGTTTGCGTTGCAATGTTGCGATATGGAAGATTCTGCCGATAAACGTGGGAAAATAGTGATGTCAAGCACAGGGAGTAGGAGTGTACATGTTCAGAGCACGATGAATCTGCCACATGACAAGGTCAGAAAAGTTCAGAGTGAGACAATGCAGCGAGAAACTGACAGGAGCACCACAAACAAAACCATAAAGAATCACGAGCCAGCACCCACCTTCACAGGTATACTCACGGTTCATGTCCTTCAGCACGCTGTTGGAGCCCGCCTGGACAGGGATATGAAGGTACGAGAACACGTATGGATGGCGCAGACAGCGGGCTATGGCAGGGAGATGCTCCAGGATGAAGGGGGGGTTGGTCATGCCCACCCTCAAGCGCACTCTGCCATCACTTGGCAACTCTGCTATCAGTGCATCCAGTAGAGCTGGCAAATCTGCAGTGCACATGGTGCTCGGGTATGCCCTCATACTGCTGAAAGTGTGAGGGCTGCAGCAACACACGCAGCTGGCCAATGCTGCCCTGCTGCTCGTGCCTCTTCTCAGTTGCAGTTCGTGCTTCTTTCTTACAGCTTGGGCCAATTCAGCAGTGCGTTGGACATGAGATGCTGCTGCGTGCACTGCAGCTGAAGGTAAGCAGAGAGCATGTGGTTATCATGCAGGACGGTTGAAACTGGAAGCTGCTTCCGTGACGAGCAGTGGAGAGTGGTGTGCATGCAGTATCTGGATGTTTGGGTGTTTTGCCATTAGCTGTGGCTTAAGCTTTCAACAGGCTTCTGCGGAGAGCAGCAGCGGGGCGCACACCGGTGCCGATGTCACGGCCGTAGGCACCGGTATCCTCTGATGACAGCCACACCTCCCTCACTTGCGCGTCCTGTACATCCAACAATGATCATTTGCACAAGGGAAGTAAGCAGTCGCCCTAGCTACGAGCTCCTCAGAGCTGTGCCTCTCATGTGTCACATCCAAGCAGGCGGCAGCTGTGCTTCCGCTACCAAATAATGGTTGGACGGCAAAAGGACCTGGCACATCGCTACATGCCAGCTTAGCTGTATCATTCTGCACTGATGGTAAGAAATAAGTTCTTAAACATGCACATTAGCGCAAAAGAAGAAAGTAGGCAAAAAAGCAATCGGAAGTAGCGAAAGATGCCAACATGCTTATCACAAGTGCGGTGCAGAGTGCAGCAGATCAGTGGCAGGTGAGTGGCACACCTGCACAGCATCTTTGAATCGGGCTACCAGCTCCGACAGGGCGTAGCTGCCCAGCTCGCCTCGGGCATGCTTTGTCTTGCAATACGTGCAAGCGCCAAGGCAGCCTGTGGACAGCGGCAACACCTCCACATGCTTATTGCGCCGCATCTGCAGCCACTACGCAGGTTTGGGGTAATTTGTTCTGTTTACAGTTCTTGGGGGTCCACCGGCTGAAAGGGCTGAGATACAGACTGATACGTTTGGAGGCATGCCACTCTAGCACCCGCGACCCGATGAGCACCTTCCCTAGAGTTCCAGCCACCGGGACAGATGCACGCTGTATGACCATGTTCATGGCGTGCGGTGGTGTAGCCTTAAACAATACCTTAGTTTCGCTCTTGTCCGTGCACGTGACATTGTGATACGTCAATGCTATCATAGCTTAGAAAAGAAAGCTGGAGGATACTGTTATGATGGTGCTACTGTACCACTTGAGTGAAACTGCTGCTAATTTGTTCAGGTTGTGATGCATCGCTGCTCAGGTCTTTGCTCGCTAGATACCCCCAGCAGACTTCGTGAACTGCACGCACGATATGTCAGCACAACAGCACCAGGTTGTGGAAGCTGCTCCGGGGTGGGTACGTGCAGCACGTAGACGTCAATCATGTAGAGGAAGTCACTGTGGACACAGGTGGCGAAATCTACTGCGCACGGTACTGACCTCAATTGTTGCTGCAGTGCAGTTATGGCAGCATACAGAAATCGAACATACGTTGTGACATCACTTACACTGTCACTTTGAGTGCAGAGCAAGCCCAAGCAGCACCCTGCATATCTATGCTATGAGCCTCATGCACCAAGAAAGCCCTTAGGCTGCCATGGCTCCAGACTGGTTTAATAACAAAGGCTGGCATGCACACTGCCAGAGCAACATGAATCGCCCCCGGCAGCACAAAATTCGCAGGCATGAGTCAGCAAACGACACCATGTCCACCGCCCATGTTCTTTCGGGGCTTTGTCAGGGATTCACGCACCTTGGGGAGGTCGAGAGAGGGCAGATCCTTCTTTGCAAGCAGTGCCACTTCGTTACCTGCCAAAGTCTGCTCCACCACCTCCACTATTCTGTCTATCTGTGTCACTCCCACCACTGAAACCCCCTGCAGGCGCCGGGCCGGTCTGCTGAACTGCTCCTGGGTGTCTACTGTACGCTGCCCCAACAGCTCAACAGATGACTGGAGCAGCACAGCATAAGGCAGAAACCAGGTGTTCGTGTGCATTGCTACATCATTCTGTACTCATCCTGCCGAGAGAGCGAAGGGTAGGAAATATGTCTTGAAAGGTGCTACTATGGTGCCTTTGGTCATGTATACTTTTGGAAAGTTAGGCCCATCTACTGATGGTTATTTGCACAACCTTGGTACTGTTGCTTGTTCTACTGGTGTTGTCGATCGCGGCTGGGGTTGCGGATCTCTAGACAGTAGCTTGGTTGTTCCTTGGCCCGTGGTCGTGGAATTGAGCTTCGTCATTACTATCGCAGTTTGGCTAAGAGTGCTGGTGAAGAATTTAGTGATGGTGTCGTTTGAGTAAAGTGGAGACTCTTTTGTTGTTGTTATAGTTGCTTTTGGCTATTTGGGTTCTTGCCTTGTCACTACCATTCCGGTTTGTATCAACTGCAATAATCCTCAAAGAAATGTGTAGAACAATTCACGGCATTTCGGGGTTTTTTGCAAGCCAACTACGGCGACAAGCAGATCACCATGCGGCGGAGTAAGCAGATCACCATGCAAGCTGAACCCTCTGCACCAAAATAGAACTAATGCATATCTTTAAAAAAAATTATACTTGAAGAGCGTGACATGACAGAGCTTGGTGCACTCATAAGCACAGAACAGTGCAAGGTAAGCCAACTTTATGTGCCCATTCATGTGGGCCTCAAGCATACAGGCCTCGCTCCAGGCAGACAGGGCATTCTGGGATGAAGTCTGCGCCAGGCTGCACTGACATTTCACCCCGAGAAGTTCATTATGGCCTCGCCCGACATTAGTGCAGGTACATGCATTGACCTTTAGATTGATCAAATATACGGAGCAGAAAACAGTGCATCCGTCCTGGTGTGTAACACTGCAACACTCATGCAGTGTCTCATGGCACGCAGACCAGAGAAAGCTCGACCACTCAATTATGATCACTTTTGAAACTGTTGCAGCTCTCTGCGAGCATCACATCACGCATGCTATGGGCACTGGTAAGCAGGTGCACACCTGCAGGTCCCGTGACTTGTGCTCTCCTTGGGGCACACATCCGGCCACAACAACAGGGATTTCGTTATTTCTGGCTTCAGAAATGACTGATGCCATCTGGCTCTGGCTCGGGCTCTTAACAGTGCAGCTGTTAATCAACCAAAGGTCTGCTGCTGCCTTTCTTACATCATCATCCATCAGTATTCTGTATATGCATCGCAGCTGGCTCAAATGGTCACACAATAGTGAAGGTGGAAAGCGAAGAAGGGAGCAGAGAGCATCAACTCCTCTCTGTTCACACAATCGCGGTACAGTATAAGGCAAATCTAACTTCATTGTCAGCTAAGGGCAATGCAGCGTCGTAGTACACGTGCTAGCTCTCGCTTCGCAACACTGCTGCTGTGCACCATGGCGCCCCTTGCACTTCATACAGCAGAAGCACACCATTTAACTTGTACATACAAGTATTCGCATATTGTCCAAGATCCGAAGCATTAAAGTACGCAACATGGACATCATCCATTCCAGACAGAATAGCTGACAGAAAACGTACCTGTAGCCGTAAGACTGAAGAATGCCCATCATGTACTCTGAGTCACTTTGATTATGTGAGCATCCAAACGTACGAACATATACCGTTTGCACTCCTGGAACTGTGCGCTTGGCCTCATCTGGGACATCTCCTCTGACATGCTGCCTCACAAATGTGTGCTTGTTGCTCCGCACTGGTCGCTGATCAAGAGGAGCTGGCAGAGCATCCTCAATATCCTCTATGGCAGAAGTGATTGTTTGTGTCATCACCAGGTTCCTGGTGCCTGTCTCACACCTATCACTTCGATTGCATCACACGAATCGGCAGGCCACCGCACTTCGATTGCATCACACCAATCGGAACCGTTCGCACAATTGCCTAGAGCTTGCTAATATATAACGTAAAGTGGCACACCCGGAAGTCGGTGTTTCACGAGAAGTGGGACTTTCATGAGAAGTGGGAGTTCTCTTTGCACCGCCTTGGTCTGTGCGTGATTGGCAGCGTCGTTCCCAACATGCCTGCATTGAGACGCACGTAAACGTAGACGAAGATGTATTGGTAGCACCTTTGTTTAAAGCGTATGCCATACACTGTAGACTATGGATATCTTACCAACCTGTTCATCCTCTGACACGCCGTCATCACCTGTCCGCCTTAGTTGTTGACAGCTATCTGAATCAAACGCCTGCAAACATGTGATTCTGGCCGTCAGTGGGAGCATCTGTTGCCGGCAGCTGTACCGTTGCCTGAGGTTACGAAGCAGAGCTAAAAAAAATCAACCTGCACGTCTACGATGGCGCCCAGTCAACTCAGCCGCGCAAATAATACCCCACATGATGAAGGTTCGCTCGGAATGCTCATGTCAAGCGGCACGGAGTGTTGTCGTCACAAGCAACGACAGCCGATGCGAGTGTGGGTCAGCTTCCATAAGCACCGAGGCATGTTGTACATTTTGTGGAGACTGTCTGCGAACTTGTGTAGGTGCATCAGGGCGTGTGGCAGCAGGTGACGTGCGTCCACACCCACCGGAAAGGCAGCCTCGACAAGTACCAATGGGTGCGCGCACAGAAGCTCTGCATCGCGCACAGAAGCGTAGGAGGGCAGATGGTACGTTTCCTATCTACTTTTTCGTCCTGGCAGAGCAAGCCCTACAGCCGTTGGAGTGATATGCTGTACTCCATAGAAAACCCGCAAGTAACAGAGCAATGCTTCACTTGCAGCTCGCCGGGCCACGTTCATCACGAGATCAATATGGGTTCTGGCACATCTTCTGATTCTTGCAGCGATACTGTCCTCCCCGTCACAGATCCACAGAGCGATGCTGACTGGTGATCCGTTGCCAATTCTGCTGGGCCTGGTGCTCATCGCTCTGAACTCGTGGTTGTACTCATGGGTATCTGTCTCAAATCCTGGCGTTGTGACGGCGGAGTCTAATGCAAAGCGAGCTGAAAGAGCTTCTCAGCAAGCTGCAGCAAACACGGCCAGCACCACTGCAGCACAGCTGGCACGAAACAACAACCGCCCAGATACCCTCAGCACGCCAGCAGCCACAGGTGCAAGTACTCTCAGTAGCATGGGAGCCTCATCTGCGGTTAGTGGCACTATGGCAGCCAAGGGGAGTGGTTGTGCCACACCCTGTGTCACATCTGCCAGCCCGTCCACCCAGAACACACCAACAAGTACGATTCACTCGCTCCCCCGTTCGGGCCTCTTCGTATCTGCTTACACGCTGTATCACAGGCTCAGTTTTTGTGAGCTTGCAAGGGCACTGTACATGCACAGAGCTGCTTGCTAGACCCTGCTTCCATATCTATCAACACACTCGGTGCTAAACCACAGCAACAGGATGTATCCTCAACACCTCATGTGATGCAGCATGGCACACAGCCAGGATGTCAACAGCAGACGCATCACCAGCTCCATCTACGTCCCCAACAAGGCGAACTAGCACATCTCCAGGGCCAGCAGCTGTTGGATATGGCCGCGTACCTGTCACAGACGATGCAGATGATGAGCAGTTCCATGATGGCTTCCCTTCCGCTGCAGCGGGGTTGGTGGCCACTGCATGTGGATCAGGAGCCCATCCGCGCTTCAACACAAAGAGCATCAATCCGGTTTCCATCCCCCCCCTGAGCCAAGGGCCACCCAGCACTCTGTTGAAGGCACCCGTTTCAGATGCGCTGCCGTGGCCAATGAGTGAACTCGGGAGTGTGATGTCAGGGGGAGGGGATACCAGCCGGACGACTGGTACGACGCATGGTACTGGGGATCTGGGTGGGTCTACCTCTGCAGCATTGGTGGACAGCCCTGCGGTCCGCTCTACGGTGCAGCCCCACTCCCCCCCTGCTGTTATGCGCATCTGTACTGAAGGTCAAGAAGAGTCCAGGTGGCTCACGTGCACACCCAGTTCATGAGTTCATTCTTGTGCATATTTCTGATGATGTGATCTAGTACAATTGAGTTCTGTCAACCTGTGGGCCACGCCAGTGCTACCCCATCAGCTGTGTGGCTGCAATGTGATCAGTGTTTTTCATTTAAGGTTCTGACTTGCGTGATTTTGCCAGGAGCAGGCATGTTTCTATGATGCCCAAGCCAGCGCATGCTGATATTATACAGTAGCGATGCTCATTACGTGTTTTAGATGGCACTGACTGTGTATTTCCGTGCATGTGCATGTGCGGCTGCGTTTGCATGGCAGGGGTGAAGTGTGCATGCATCATTCTCTTCTCTCTGTGCAGGGCCACCACACCCCTCCAGGGTCCCCATCTGCCACTGGGCCTCGATTGAGCCCCCCCAATCTGCGAAGGGTCACCGCTGCAGAGGCCACTGCCTCCCATTTTGGCTTCCGGAGTACCCTGCCTCTGCGCCCCCAACGACACACCCCACATGCGTTGTACGCAACTCCGAATGTGTCACCTAGCCCCAGCAATTCCTCATCAATGAGTGTAACCAACCCTGCTGCTCCAGCACCCCTTCACAAGCAGTTCAGGTCTGCCTCGTCGGGTGCCGCAATGCCCCCTGGCCCTGTCGCAGAATCGCGCATGCCCCGAACGAGCCGTGAACGCATCAAGTGCAGCAGAGTTTGCTCCAGCTGTCAGTCACAGGAGGCTTGCGAGCGTGTCAAAGGTGTGCCAGGGGCAGTGGCCGAGGCGCGCTCATCACGCATGACGCACGTGCATTCACAGATGCCCATTGTGAGCAGTGGGGGGGCATCATCTGCGACACCTGCAGCCACACTCGTGGAGACGACAAGCAGCTTGCGAGCACCGCGTGAACTCAGTGCGCACGTTGTGTCTACGAGTGTCCCAGATAGGTACTCAGGTGCCGTCTTCTGAGGCAGCCCCTGCATGTCTTACTCATGCATCTGTATGCACACTTGAGGTCGCGTGCAAAACACGTGTCTCAATGGTTGGATGCTGTATGCAGGGGAGTATGGCACAGTGCTACGTCCTCAGCGTGGTGCGGGGGCAACTCATGTTACTTTGGTGCTGAACTCGCCGAACAGCATGCACTCTTACCCCTGTGCCTCGGATGCAAGCTCTGTCACAGACGCAGGCTCAGCTGATGTCTCTCCCAGTGCCGCCTGTGGTCACTCTCCTGCGGCTGTGTTCCCTCATTCATCTGTGAACGTGTCTCTGACAGTTTCCGGCCATGGGGTGCGCTGCTATCTATGTATTCACCTTGCCCCTACATGCACTTCTTCCATGTAATGCTATCTCAGATGCAGTAAGCCGCAATGATCTACAATCAGTTGGTTCACACTACTGTGGCGTGCGCTATACTGGTGCTGAAAGTTCAGATTATGAATTCATGCTGCTCTCTTTGGAGAATCAGCTTTATCAACGACCAGTGTCAGTGCATGAAGCAATTCCTGCCGTTGCGTGATATGGCTGCCAGCAGGTTCTGTAGCAGTCTCAATCCAGTGTTCGCCTCACTCTAAAGCCTCTGACACGCATTCGAAAGCCGTTATTGTAGGCACCTGAGCGAATGTATACAGGACCTGCATTCAAGCAGCAGTGCAATCCACGGGAATGGATGCATCAATGTTCGGGGTAGTGGCCCCATCGCAAAGAGCGCCAACTCTGCTGCGCGTGTGCTACACCGGAGCATGCACAGTGTGGGGCGCTGGCTCACAATGATCGCTCACTTCAGATTCAGCAGTGATGCGTATGATGACGAGGACGCACTTCTTGAGCTGGATGAGCTGGATGAGGTACACGGCCTGCATGTTCTTGTGCACCAGTCATCTGCGGAAGTAGCTAAGAAACCTTCGCATGAGCGCAAGCTGTCGGGCTGTGCATGTTTCACATGTGTGCGGCCTGCATGCGTTGAGGAAGACGTTTCTGAGGCAGGGCCAGTGGCTGAGGGTCGCTTTATGCGTGGCCAAGAGCGCAGTCGCGCGCGCGGCGGGGCTGCGAAACAGCAAGGCCAAGAAGGGGCGCTGGATGTTTTGGGCACTCCGCTGGTGAACTTTGGGACCAAGAATTCTGACATGATGGGTAACCTTGCCGGCTTCGAAATGCTCTCTTATGAGCCCTCTCAGGCGACAGAACTGAATCCTTTTGTGCATTATCACGAGATGGGGGCGCCTGGAGGGTCAATGGTTCACGCTGAGCCTTTTGCGAGCCCGCCCATGGCAACTCCGGGCTCTGGATTCAGCACCCCCGTGGAAGCAGGTCTGGGCGGCATCATGCCGCTTGCTGTGTCAGTCGATGACCCTCTTGCAGCAACCATTGATGTGTCTGAAGACCCCCTATGCAGCCAGCCGAATCCTGACGCTGGTACGGCTGCATCGTCAGGCACTCCCCGTGGCAGCAGGCTTGCTGCGCGCGCTGTAGCGTCGGTGTTCCGCAGCAACTCCAAGGCGCGTCACAGTACAGATGCAGCAGGCTATCCGAATGCCGACAGCGTCCATTCAAACACAGCAGGGACTGCCGTGGGCGCGTCTGCAGAATGCAGCTCCCCCAGCAAAGCTGTGAAGCAGTCTCCGACGGCTTCGCGCAGCGCAGTAGGCGTAACCCGCGCTGCATGCACATCACGCATGGTCGCTCTGTCTGTGCCGATGCCGCTGGAGTCCACCGTAGAGACGGTAGTGGTGCCGGAGGAGGGCCCGACAAGCGACACCTCAGGACACGAAGCCCACAACACCAGAACAAAAGCATCTTCGCAGCGCTCTGTGAACGAGCAAGTGCTGATAGTGGCGGAAAACCCTCTGCACTCCACCTCTCCCAGCAGGTGCTCTGCTGGGCCGTTACTGTCAGCACTTGCATGCACATGCACGTCTATCTACCTGCATGGGTGCTGTTGGAGGTGGTACATGTGCTTCACAGTGCATTCTCCACACACATGCGCTCATCTTTCGACCTGTCAGCGCAGAAGCTGCAAGCAACAGTCGGCAGCATTACTGTGTGCGCGTAGCTAAGGATCAGAATCACCATTCAGTGTTTTGTGGTGTTTTGTGGTGCATGTGCAAGTGTGCTGAGTGGTGGCTTCCTGTGCAGGCGGATGCAGCAAGCAGCTGCCACAGGCATCTCAAGCACCACTGCAATTCCGCAACCCATCTCACCCTTTGAGCAGCGGCCCTGCCCACCAGAGACCCCCCCTCCACGCTCTGCCCCACCCTCCGGTCTGGGCTCCATCGCATGCGGCATGCCCAGACAGCAAGACGTTGGGCCACCGCTGCAGGGAATCAATATGCGGCGGCACATGTGCACGGTGCCGGACCCCCGGGCCTCGTATCGGTCCCACCTGAGGGGTAGCCTGGGGCTATCCAACATGTCCTTGGGAGGGGCCACTGGCACCGGCACCACCACCACTGCTCCTGACTGGTACTCGCCACTGCCCCTTGCTCCTGCCGTTCCTGTGACTGGGCATTGTGATTCTGCACAGCTTACATGTGCAACTGTTAGTCCAAGTTGTTGCTCGAGTCCTCCACGAGCATGCATGTAGTGCTGAGGTGTGCGCTGTCTAGCTGGCGCCTCCGTTCCCTTTGAGGGCAGGCAGGAGCTTGGTATGTTCATTGCTGCTTCCCAAGTAACACGCTTCCTTTCAGAAAGCTTGGCATATGCGAAACACTTTGCATGAACACTCCTCCACTTGCAGCCACAAGAAGTGCTGTTCCCTGGGCGCGCTCTCTACACAAACCATGCTGCAAACAGCTGCAATGTGGGAGATAAGTGTGTCATTTCAACAGGAAATGTGTTATTGCAACAGTCAAGGTAAGAAATGATACAAACGAACTAGAGCAGTGTTTCCGGGTGTGCAGGTATTCTCCAACAAACCCTGGCAGAGACTGCCCCTACTGCGTCCTGTGGCAGCCTCTGAGGGCGAAGCACTGCCATGACTGCGGTCACTGTGTGCGCCGTTTCGACCACCACTGCGCGTGGATTGGGAACTGTGTTGGCGAGCGCAACCACCGCCTGTTCTTCAGTTATCTCTCAGCACAGTTTGCATTGCTTGTATGGGCTGCATACCAGCTCGTGAGCGCCTTTGGTACTGCCAGCCGATGGAACGTGTGGGTGCTGCATCAGCTGCATCTACTGCTGGCCATGTTGGTACGCTTTTGTTTTTCCCTTCACACACGGCGCAGGCGTGGAGGTGCATGCTCATCATGTGCTATTTGTGTTTTAAGAGCACATTTGGGCAACAGCAGAGAATTCTGGGCGGCTGCTGCGAGGAATTTCTGGTGCCTGATACACTGGCTTGCCATGCAGGTCCTTATTCTATTCTCGATCTTCGTGGCGAGTTTGTGGCTGTACCATATGTACCTTGCATTCACCAACCAAACTACATACGAGGCTTCGTTCAGAGACAGAGTCCCCTATTTGAAGGACCTCCCGGAGCACACTTTGCCCTTCAGCCACTCTATCAGCTCCAATCTACATCAATTTTGCTTCCCGGACCCGAATGGAGTATACACCATCAAGCTGAGTAGATCGTGGTGAGTTCCAGTGTGGAGTCCAAAGAGTATTCTTATGCAGAACCTGGCTGGTAGATCTGATCTGCTTGTATTCCAAACGGTTGAGTGCACGTTTTCAGCCAATGAGTTTTAGTTATTGTCGTTCACTGCGAGGATAGTTTAAACTACACAAATTTGTGTCTGAAACCAGGACAGCTGAAGTTGTGCGCAACGTGTGGAGAGACGTGTTGGACTTATTTCCCCCGTCACTTGACGAACACAACGCAATATACTGTTCATCTACTGTCTATGCTTGCGTGCATGGCTTCATTCCGCGTTCATAGGAGGGCTTGGCAGGCTGTGGTGTGTCACTTATTACGATCATGAATGCTGGCATGGCAATCTGCACCACTCCCCTCTTTCTGGTCCACCAATAGCTTCTGTATAACATTATAACCAACTTTCAAGCGGCAGCAGGGCGTGAGCATGGGGGATGTGGTGCTAACAGCTCTGTGCACGAACAGCTAGACCTCTCCAGCTTGGCGGCATGCTTGAGCGAATTGTGTAACGCCCGGAATAGAACGTTTACAGATTACCCTTCAGATGCACTTGAGCCGTTGAAGTAAGATGTCACGGCGCTGCACGGCACGGGCCAATGTGTTCAACATGCCACTATAAAGCCGGCCTGCCAGAGACAGATCGACACGAAGCAGCGGAAACCTGTCCGGCAGAAATAATCTAATGTATATCTAGATGTGATTTGTGGCTCTACATGCGCGCTAGACATATTGGGTGCGGAATAAAACCCGGTGCATGGTGCACCATGGCGATCACTTAGGTAAGTGAATCATGATGCAGCATACACCATCACTTCCTCCAGCTGAGCCGAGGTACATTCGATACACATCAACCCACACATGTGAGGGTTCCCCACCTTGCCTGTCAACATGCTGGTGCAGCGCTAGCGTTTCGGTGCAGATCAGATTTCGCCTCTCGATACAAGCCTGTTGCTCGTAGTGTTGTTACAGAACGGACAACTGTGCACCACCACACTCCACAGGCACTTATACTGGGTAGTGGTGTGTGCGCTGGCACAAGTAGATCTTTAGGGCGCAGAACACCTGATCACTACTGGTACCGATACGTCAGGGCATTACGCTGCAGCAATGAATGACGTTCAAGCGTCACCCTCTTTCAGACATCCTACAGAAGATGAGGAGAAGCTCGGAGAGTCATTCCTTGCTAGTATGCGAGTACGCTGTCTCTTCGCCTGCTTGAATTTGTCATCAAGAGGCCTCGAGCTGGCAGCTTGCAACCTTGCAGGTGCATATTGGAATAGCAGCAGCGTTTGTGTTGAGTAATGTTCCGGAGCATTGTCTTCCTGTCAGTGCTCGCAACTTCGAGCGTGTCGTCGCGCTTGCTTGCAACAAAGTATGGCATCGGGGTATCACGCAAACGTCACTTGATATGCAATTTGTTTATATTTCTGCGCGTGCCTGATGGAGGCTGCTGTGCGCTCCCGGTGCCGTGCAAGCCAGACTGTCGCGTGGACAACACAGTGTGAATACACATCTGTATCGCTGTAGGGTACAATTGTCCGGCTTTCACTTTCAATTGCCGTTATATTGCGAACAAAATCTACACAGGTGGAGCAGTGTCACTTCGTTGATCAAGTCCGTGTCATAGTTGTATCCTTGTCTGGTATGTGCAAGCATATCGCATGGGAACACATCTTCATCTCCAAGCTGGCACCAAACCATTTGCTATCTCATACAGGATGCATCAGTGTCGGCAGATGCAGCATACGCACTGAAGAGAGCGTTCACAGACCATTTCAGCCTCTACCTGGATGGCCGGCAGACCAAGCAGGCAACGAAGCAGGCAGTGGCCAATCTTCTAATCGACGAGGAGCCCAGTATGATAGATGAGTTCATGCAGGTGTGTGCCTCTTTAGCAACGTCTTGCACGATTCGCGAATCTGTTGAGATGTGTTTAGCATCGATACTCAGGCTGACTGTGCTCCTGGTTGCAGCTGTTTGAAACCTGCTGTCACACGAGGGCGTGGGCTGGGCTGGGTGGCCAGCCCAAGCTCAAAGTGCGACCAGGTGGACAGAAAGAGATAGATGCTTATGTCGCTGATGTGGAGGGGGGCATGGCGACAACACCTCCCCTGGGGCCCCAGCAATCCCTGTCGGGTGTGTCAGTCAATGGCGTCGCTACTGTTGCCAATGCTGCTGCCGGCGAAGTTGGCGCTGTTGCAGGTTCGTGTGTTCATATTGGACACAATGCGTATTGCAGTGTTCCTAACTTCGCAAGTGTCCGCTGTAACGGAAGAGTGTCAGGATAGAAATCGCATATGCATGCGCAGATTCTCCCAATTCCTGTTGTGTATCTTATTTTGTGTATGGCATGGGAGCAGGTGCAGCACTTCAGAATCGTAGTGAGTCAGAAATGTAGCACCTCTAGCCACTGCTGCAGCAGGCAACCTCGCGCTGCATCCTCTTTGCAGCTGTACGCGAATGCATGAATTTTCAGCAGACCCTTTGTCCAGCAGTATGCTGTCCGCCCATGATGTTTGGTCACATGCGCCCTGCTGGGACCTGTCCAGTCCATGCTGCCTACTCGCAAGCTAGCAATGACCTCTACATGACAGCAGACCACAGCGCATGTTGCAGGTGCACAAAAGTCGTCCGGCACAAACCCAAGCAAAAGGCGGAAGAGGGGCCCAGAAGGGAAGCTTGAGTGGCAGGCGATAGCCAAGAAGCTCGTGCCAGAGGGCCGCGCCTCGTATGCGCTGTGGTTCACCCTCAGCAACATCGCCCTCATTGTCGCCATCTTCGCCTACATGGCTGGCGACTACGCACAGTGGATCAGAGAGAACCCTGAGACCACCTCTCAGAGTGAAGAAGCGCAGGCGGTGCGCTGCTGCCCGCTGCTGCGTCACACCTTGTCATAGCGACCTTGTGCGATCAGCTTATGCCACAGGCTGCTCGAAGCGCAGCGCTTTGCTGAACTTCAAGGCAGTACCCAGAACAGACAGAATCATTCTCACTGTTGCCTCTGGTCCAGGAAATCTTGCTGGATGCTGCTCGTGTGCCTCAGTACATCCGTAAGTGGCTGAACTGGACCACGACATGGCAGACCTTTGAGTTCAAGTTCCTGCGGGTGTGGGGGGCGCGGTGGGCTCCGGCGCTGGAGAGGGGGGGCGCCACCGGCAACGGGGCCTGGTTCATGTGGATCACCCCCATCTACCTCCACCAGAACCTCACGCACATCATCAGCAATCTGCTGCTGTTTGTAGCAATGAGCGTGCACCTGGAGCTGAACTATGGGTGGTGGAGGATGCTGCTGGTGTGGGTGATCTCAGGTGCCACGCTCTGCTGCCCTTGTGCTGCTGCTGCTGCTGCTGTGTCGCACTCTCTGCAGGCAACGAATTTCAAAGCAGGAGGTGCCTTGTGTGCGTGTGCATGATGTTGTCACGTTGCAGCACTGGGCCGCCGCGCCGTCTCTGTTAGCACTTGCAACCTGTCAACGTGTGCGACCGGGAATTGGGTTGATGAACGGATTAAGTTTGCACCGCACCATGCCATGCCATGTGAAACAAGCTGAGTGTGAAGGCTGTATCTGGTTAATAATCTGACATATGCTGCAGGAGTTGGTGCGAACTTGATCAGCGCAACGTTTGAGCCTGTATGTACGTTGCTGGTGGGCGCGTCAGGTGCCGTGTTCGGCCTCATGGGCCTCTTCGTGGCCGATTTGGTCGTCAACTTTGAGTCGATTTCGTGGCCGTTTGCGAGAGTGCTCTGCATCGCACTCTTCGTGGTGTTTTTCGTAGTGAACGCTCTCACTGACACAAACTCTCCCAATGTGTCGCACGAGTCACATGTGGGGGGCGTCATCTGCGGCCTCTTCCCCTCCCTGCTGTTTCTGCCCAACATCCGCAACAAGAGGGTCAAGGCGATTCAGCAACAGGTGGAGGAAGGGCAGGGCCCTGCGGCCGGTGCCACCACCAAGTGCGCTGCTCTCCACTCGATAGCGGAACTAGGATGCATAATGGTTGATCAATGTGTGCATGCATGGACTGAACTTCACATGTTGGTTTTCTGGCTTGTCATCGAGCACTGCATTCGACTTGAGACACTGTCAGCATGCATGCAATAGTCGGTCGCTGCAACACTCCCAACCTATACTGTGCCTTCCCCGCGCCTCGTCCCCCCCCCCCTCCAACGTTTTGTGATCGCCTGGCTGCTTCTCGCAGTGCTGCTAACAGGTGGCCCGCAGCTGTGCAGCGCTCGGGACGCACTGCAGCAGGACCTCAACCAGTCCCTCCGCGCGTCCTTCTGGACACGAAAGTTCCCCTTCAACCCCCTGTACCTTGTGGGCGGCCTGGTCGTCGTCATCGTCTACATCATCCTGCCCATCTACCTCTACACCAGCAAGCTCAAGAGCGTGTGCTGCTCCGCTGACGTGGACACTGAGCTGGCCTGCGCGCCTGGCGTCCCCACCAATGATGCAGCAGATGTCGTTCAGACTACCGCCCCCATTGCACCCGATGCCGACGGCTCTGGCACGTTGCGGCGGCTGCTTGCAGCCACTGTTGAAGGCGTCGTGGACCGGTTAGGGGGGCCAACACGGAGGCTCCAGAGGGAGCCGGGGTCATCGGGGGCGCAATCGGCGGACCCTTGGGGCCACCTCGTAGTCAGGGGCTAGACGTCAGTGTACTGTACCCGAGTGTATTCATGTGTTTGGTTAGATGTGTCGTATGGTTTGTGCTGCTTGTGACAAGTGTCCTGATGATGAGGGAAGAGTTCTGGCGTGGTTCTGTGCGGAGTGTGGTTGAAGGCTCTGCCACAAGAGTTCGTAGGCACATGCCTTCGTATCACATTGGAGCAGTCTTCAGCACAGTCAATGTAAGGAGATTCGGCCCCTCAGACTCGTCCTTTCCAGTCTGCTTGTTGGAGTGGTTCTGCTGTACACGTAGAGCTGTACACGGATGACCCTGCTGCTTGCGGCAAGAGGCAGCGATGGTGCCTGGATCTGGTCACTCGCTCTACAAAGACTGATTTCGAGTTTGATGCATTTGTTCAAAGTCTGAAAGGTTACAACCAGAGGCATCGGGACAATGCAACACCACGTGTACTGGCTGCGTTGAACACCACTGTGACCACTTCATGGATCTCTCATGCACATACTTCATCAACATAGCGAGGGTTGGCACTGCCAACTTGGCAGCGGGCCTCTACACATTCGATTGCGGCATGCACAGCGTAACACAATATTACTCATTCCTGCGGCAATATCAATCATCTTCACAGCATTGCTGGTCCAGGCAGAGTTCACACTGCAGCATGTGCTCCCACCAGCAGGTGCTGTACAAGAACCAGCTGTCCTCAAGTCTTGCACCTACAGCAAGACTGTTCCGTGCTGCAACTGCCACACACCATTTCCAAGGCATACACACCTACATCCTCTGTACAGGCCTGCGTGCACTCTGTGTGCGCAGGAACACCAACAAACAAGCAGGACCTCACCATTCGCAACTGTGAGATCCACTCATCTGCCGCAGTCAGGAACAACTTCTTGGGTGCGGAGCTGAGCTTGTGTGTGTGGGAGGTGTGCGCGCCCACTGCGTCAGCCACAAACACTGGCATGCGTGTGTCGCTGTAGAACGCTGCCTCCGTGAAGCCATCTCCATGGGACGCTACCAGCACATGCTCCGCTTGGTTGCTCATAAACTCGCACCCCTCCAGCCGCACCTGCATGCACGACCTGCTGAAGCGCTCCTTGTTCGAAGGTTTGAACTAATACTGCGTCGGGAAGCGTACATGGCAGTTCTTGGTGGGCAGCTGCCACAAGGCAGTACTGCCTCTGCTGCAGCCACACAGGAAACCGCAGGGCGTCACTGTGGATAGGAAGGATGGAAAACCTAAACGAATCCACTCATTCACACCAATGGCGCAGAAGCACAAAAACTGCGGCCTGTACCAGAAGAAGGCAACTCTAAACAGGAGAAGGCCCGCAACAGTGGGGGTGGCTGCACCAGCACTTGTGAGTCATCCTCCAGGGTGTACTCTGGGTCAGTCCACTCGAGTGCGTTGATAACGGCGTGGTCACCGTCAAATGCTGTGTCAGGGGCCAGCTGGTTGTGCTCAAAGCTGCAGCGCTGGAACGATGACGCTGAGTCGCCGTCTCCCACAGTGACTACCTTGCCGCCGTGAAAGTCCGCCAGCATGCACTCTGCACTCAGTGACCGTGGTCAGATCGCCTGCAGTCCGCTGCAGCGCTACCAACAAGCAAAACATTCCACACATCTTGCCGCCATTCGCAGCCTGCAGATCCAACTGCCTGAACCCTCTTCTGAGCACGTCTTTCTGTGATTGCAGCTTCCCCCGAAGGGGTCACTGTGTGTGTGTGTGTGTGTGTGTGTGTGTGTGTGTGTGTGTGTGTGTGTGTGTGTGTGTGTGTGTGTGTGTGTG
>JAUMHD010029739.1:0-26587 GCA_032359135.1 Ulvella scutata | reverse complement strand
TCGCAGCTGCCGTGGCACAGGGTTCCTTGTCCGCTCCCAACATGCTGCCAATATCACTTACCTCGGCCCGAAGGCCCACTGGTGGACAGCTTCGGTGCTGTGTGGGCAAGGTGGGACGGCTCCCGCCTCAGCCCGCCTATGTGGCTTGCATCTGTCTATGTCCCTGACACTGGCGCCCAAGGGCGCGATGGACACCTGCTTGCCCGTGTATACAAGCAAATCAGCGCTGGGTTCCTGCATTACTGCGGGAAAAATGGAAAAGTAAGCCTCATGGGTGATTGGAATGCCCATGTTGCCCACTCCTCACACCCTTCTGTGCCACCGAATTTACAGCCTGCTGCGCCCACTTCCTCGTGCAGTGTGCCCGACACCTCCACAACACACGTGTATCTATCAGGTATATCTCGAACTCGAGCCACCAGGCCTAATCAGTTTGCGTCACTCATGGCGCATCGTGCAATACAAAACAGGGATACCATCCTTGCGTTTTCATCACATGTCTAACTCTGCCCCCTCTGCAATACCATTGCTCCGTGTTGCATCGCAGACTGTACAATTCACAGCAAGACACGTGCATCGCTTTGAATATTGAACCGGTGCCCACCTCGGAATAGTACTCCTTTTGTTGCGTGCATCGTACCGATGGCTTCTCCTCCTGTGCCGGCGGACTGGGAACGGTGTGTACTTGGCAAGTGTCCAGTTCTGCTGGCTCTTCATTTCCATGTTCCACCAGCGTTTCAAGCACCTCGGTAGGCTTGTCATAAACCCACAAGGACTGCTTCGGATGCTCGCTGGAAGAGAATACATAGATTCGCTTTAGAGACTGAGCCGACAGAAGCTCTCATGGTCAAGGCCTCATAGTATTAACGCACACAAAGCTCCCTTGGTCTGAGGGAGTCGCAGGCGTTTCTCTCATGGTTATGAGCATGGTCGTAAAACTCTCATGGTAATAGGTAAGACTCAATGGAGTCTTAGCTCTCAGTCTCGAGTCCCTGTCGCCTAGGATCTTCAGAGGCGGAACCGTCCAAGAGATAACCTGAGCCCACAGCACATCACAGAGGGCTTATGTACCCATGCTTTTGATAACTGGTACTATAATAGTCAATTTAGAAAACTTGTCTACAATGTTCAGAACAGAGTCATGGTTGTGTCTGTTCATAGAAATTCTACTGAGCCAGTCAAGTGTTGTCCACTCGAAAGGACTTTTAGGTACTGGCAACGGATGCGAAGCAACAGGCACAGCACTAGTAGGCTTGTTTCTTCGACACGCAGGACACATACGCACATACTCAGCAACATCATCCCGCATGTTGGGCCAGTAGTAGAACTGTGACAGGGCAAGATAACTCTTCTCAACACCAAAGTGGCCCGCCGCCCGCACATCATGGTACTTGTGAAGCGAAGTCTTTCGTTAATTCTTCGACGATGGCACATAAACATGAAACCTACCAAGAGACTGGTAGTACAACACACCGTGCAGCAGCTTGTACTGCTTGATTCTCTTGCGGGCCTGTTGTAAAGTCCTGTAGTGCTTCTTTGCCACTCGGTCCGTCTTGATTCCTTCGCATATGGACTTCATAAATCCATCCACAGTTCTCAGAGCACCCAACGCCATCAGCCTTAGGTCACGTGGCGGGATACGCCGTCTGCAAACACATTATCAGGACCTGCAATGTACCCGACCTGCAAGTTACATGCTGACAAGAAGTTCTGCCACCGAATCTGCCACTGTACCTGCCTACAGGGTTGTTCGGGTAATGAAATGATGCAAGGGTTTGAGGTCAGTCTGACTGTGCACAGAAAATTATTAATCATATGAGTGCGCCACACCTGCATCGCCAGTACAATAGCCTATAGCTCTCGTTTGTGTGTCGGGTACTTTCGCTCAGTAGAGTTCATAGAAGGAGAGAAGAAGGCCACCGGTCGGCGCACTTCCTCCCCCCCAATGACATGAGCCTGGACCAAGCTAGCCCTAACAGCATAGTCAGAGGCGTCGGTAACAACATGAAATAGTTTGCAGGCATCTGGAGACCCATGGACAGGAGAACTCAGCACCGACGCCTTCAAAGCAGTCAGGGCAGCTCCTTTAACAGAGGCGCGCCACTGCCAGCGCACCCCCCTGGGTGTGAGCGCAACCAAGGGTGCTGCGAGGTGCGCAAACCCATGCATGCATTTTCTCCGGTAATTGAATGTACCCTAACACGACCTAAGATCATGCATGTTGTACGTCTCCGGCCAATGTTGCAGAGGTTTTGCACGATCAGGGTTTTCTGATATGCTTGGCGCAGACACGTTATGACCTAAAAAGTCAATTTCGGGCTGCGCCCAAATGCATTTAGTCGGCTTTGCATAGAGTTTGTGCAACCGCAAGCTTTCAAGAACGGCTCGGAAATGCACTATGTGTTGCTCAAGTGAATCACTGAATATACAGATGTCATCCAAAGGGACGGCGACAAGTGCGTCCGCAGGTAGCATCACACCTGAGACCGTGTGTGGCTCCCTAAACACAAATCCAATTTCCTGAACACAGTAGCAGCGCTGACGTGCGCAAGAAGGTCTGCAATGCGGGGTGTTCTATAAGCGATGCGATTCGACGATTTACTGTTCAGCTTCACATAGCTGATATAAATGCGCGAAATTCTCTCCCCAGTAAAGGGATCAACTTTCTTGGGCACAACAGTACAGGCGAAGCCCAAGGGGATATGCTCAGCGTGATCCACCCCTTGACCAGCAGCTCCTTCAAACATTATTGCACCTCTGCATCTTCATGCGGTGTGAATGGGTGCTGGGGTCGCGCGTAAAGCGCTTCCCCCGGCACTGTGTCGATGGGCTTGCCCTCGGGACCGAACCTTTCGGGCTGCAACCCACCGAGAATTTCTGAAACCCAAACAACACGAAATTGTTCCAAAACAGGTGGATTTTCAGGGTTCAAAGCACCTGGTGTCACGGCCTGTGCCGCAAACATACATTGGAATAGTTGCCCGACACTCTTAGAGCCGATCCGGCAGACCGTCACGCGGTGACACGTGTAGTGTATATACGGATCCGGCAAAACGCGACAAACCCGCCGCGTTGCCAGGCGTGTTCCGCCTTGTTGTTCCCGACCTGCTCTGTGTCGCCAGCTCGAGCGCCCCTGTTCGTCGAGCTCTCCTGTTCGCGTGGGCGTGTGAAAGTTGCTCGGAATGTGCGCTTGAAGGAGCAGGTACAGGCAGGGAGTGCGTTGGTACTCGGACCTCAGTAGATGACAGCAAAGCACTTGACCCTATTACGCAGGTCTTGATGTTTCTGCGGCCGCTATGTTTTTGCATGCATGCGGCATTTTGCCTGCATCTGTTCCGGTCCCTGAGACAAAGGTATATAAATATTTGCTGTCCTCCTGCTGGACCAGGGTAGTGTATGTTCGTGACTGATGCAGTTGCTGCGGGTTCGTTATGACCACAAAGATGCTAACATTACCGAAAAGGGCGTGTCATCAGCGTGGGTCGCGCTTTGTCTTGACAGCGTTTGACTTCAGCTCTACGATTAGAACCAGAAACACGGATGTAAGCCCTATGTCTTGATGGGCGCAGTCGGTGTGGGGCACCCCAGTTTGTGCATGTGTTTGCGAAGTAGTCTGCACTGTTGCAAGAAACGTGAATGGAAACCCTATACTGAATGGAAGTCATACGAACTTTTCAATATTAATCATTGTCACATGTTTCATTCTCACATTTATGGGCCAGAAACAGAGTGATATGGATGCAAGTAGAAAACAGAGTTCAGAGGAAGAATATCACTACACTACCCCAAAGTGCTAAGTGGTGCAAAGCTGACCCTGCACAGGTTTCTGATGGCGTCATCGTAACATCTGTTTTGCTGTCAAGTGATGCGGCCCCAGCTAATGTATATGAGAGGATGACTATGTACACCATCCCTCAGGCTACATCAACACAGATCCAAAACGTTCAGCAGGGATCCTTGTGTTGCAAGCATAACAGTGAAGTCCCCAAAGAAGTGTATCAGGTTCCTGAGCATCCGACACGGACTGCCTGCTTGTAGGCCGACCGGTTCTTCTGGCGGCTCATTCTCTTTTCACATACCGTACCAGCACTAAATATTGGGCCGCAGTAAATATTGAACCATGACTGAGATGTTGCTAAACATTGAACCCTCGCATCCTGAAAGTGCAAATACACGGTAAATATTGAACCACTACCTGATTTTAGGGTCAATGTTTTTCAATTGTTGGGTCCGTTTAACGTAGCTTCTGATGAATTTTTTGCCGGAGTTTTTTGAACCACTTCTTCCTGATGTGCGTGTTTGCCAACTGCGAATTTAACCATGCAGATTTTGAACTGACTGGCCCAATATTTAGTGCTGGTACGGTATGTATGAAGACGGCTCCTCTTATCAGCCATTTTACAGAGCCGGGCAGCTTCCCGGCAGGGAAGCCATTTTTTGGGCATTGGTTAGTACAATTACTGACGTCAGCAGGCATCCATGAGAAGTGATGATTACATCACTGTCTTGTAGAGGAATGTAATTCGTTTTTTCACAGTAAAGAGCTGAGCTCAGCCTCTGTAAAATATTACATTGGATGCTCTTGCGCTGCGTACATGTGAACCTGGATGGTCACATGTGCATGGCGGTGCTCTGCTAAGCAGAATAGTTTTACGATAAACTGTTTATCATGACGAGAATAATCTTGTTCGGGTATTGTGTGGTTGTGCTGAGTCTTGCGTTGTTTGGGAACTCTAGCAGAGCTCGGCAGCGGTGCTTGGGGGTGTTGCACAGTGCAACTGTGCAACACAATGGAGACTGGTCAAGAACAGGGCTGAAAAGTATTCAAGGGTGTGTTCAGAGGTCTGTCGAACTCGCCACGAGAAACTCGTCAAGTTGCACAACAGCACAACAAGAATTACAAACGGAATTACAAAAAGTCACTTGCATCATTAAAATGCGCTTTTATGCTCTAGCGGCTCACTACCTTTCCGGTGTGTAAAGGCGTTGCTCTAGTGGCGGTTCGTTTCGTGGGGGAGTGCCATGGTTGACGGTTGTGCAAACTCGTCATTTGACCAGTTTTTGGACGAACTCGTCACCCCAAAGGGAGGTACGAGTGCTACTGACCGAGTTTTTTTATTCCGATCTACACAACAGATGCTACTGCAGTGCAGCATGTCAACAAAGCATCAAATAGGTTTGTTTGCGTTTTATCATGTTGCCTGCCGTACACCAGAGCCTTCGAGAAGGAACACAGAATAATTCGTTAAGCGCACCCGATCGTCCATCTGAACTATTCTGTCAGCTCGGTCAGTTCGAAAACCTACGTATAGGCGATAACCATCTGTCTGTCCAAGAGTAATTTACTCACGAGTTCTTTCGTGCTTGCCATGGCGCCAAACGCAGACTCGTCAACAGAGGCTTCTGCGGGTCGGAGCCCGCAGCTCCGATTTGACCATCTGGAGTCCTTTCATGACATGTGTGATATTAGAAGGTGCTCGGAGAAGGCTCTGATGACGGCAAGATGAAGGAAACTAGGGAGAAGCAGCTATACCACGAGACAATCGGGCCCGCATTCAACGCCAAGCTTGATGACATTAACAAAGTCATACTATCTCGCATGAAGCAGGACGAAAATAAGAATGCAAAGCTCCCGGGCGAGGTGACTGGGGTAGGGCGAACTTCTCCAAACCAGAATTGGCATTTCTGGGACATGTTGCTACAAGTGACGGGTTGAAACCTGATCCAGCCAAAGTTCGTACAGTCGTAGACTTGGCTTCACCAAAATCGGTATACGAAGTCCACTCCTATTCGGGTTTGGATAACTACTTCCGTTGGTATTTTCGCGAGAACGCAAAGATTGCGTCGCCGTTGACTGATCTGCTCAAAGGGTTTACAGCATTGGATAAGAAAGGTAGGCTTTTGCAGCGAGGAAAATTGTCCGAGGCGCAAGTAGCATGGACTGAAAAAGACTTCACTTATCCATGGACTTCAGCGTGTGAGGAAGCTTTCAAACAGCTGATCTCTCAAGTACAGTAGACCACTAGCGAAATAAGCCTACATAGTGGACTAGAGGCACACACACACGGGCTGGTCCTACAGGGGGACTCCGGAAATCCGGAAAATCCGAGTTGGATTGATCCAGCTAGTGGGCTAGTGGACTCCACATAGTCCCCGCCCTCCAAGTCGGCCTCAAGCTGCCATTCTCGTGCGAGGATCACTGAAAGGGCATGTACGTAGGCAACCCGCAGCTGCGCGCGGCGCACAAAGAGAAGGCACACAGTACCTGTCCGGACACAGTCGCACATGCTGTGGCGCTGCATTACCTCGTGGGCCCCCTCTCGAGTGTACGAGTAGCCGATTTTTGTTTGTGTCAGAAGTTTTGTGAAGCGACACTTGGAATTTCTAGGTACCTGTCGATGGTCGCCACTGCGGTGTCTGTATTCATATACCCTGACATGAAGCTGATGGTGTGCAGTCTGCTCCCATGATTGCCGGCAAGCTTGCGGCAGAGCCGACTGCCAGATCAACTGTACTGCGCTCGCACTCCGTCCGTCTCAAAGACTAAGCATACAAGGTCTGTTGACCAGAATGGTCCGTCGCAAGTGGAGTAAAAGGAACCGAATACACGAAAGACGGTGCAGGGAAGGTTTTGTGCTCGGTAAAACCGGGAGTGCCTGCCCTGATGAATAATGTCCCGCGCACCTGGTTGCCACGGACAGCACTATTTGAATACAAACGCTCCGCGCCACAGTTAAAAAGGTTCCCGAAGTCGGCGCATGCATGCGCTGGTATGACGCTGGTTCATGACCAGGGTTAGGGTGCACCGATCTCATGCTGGCACAGGAAGCTGCCTGGCACCATCCGGACAAAAAACCCCGTACTTGTCCAGACACAGACACAGACGTTTCAGCACATACATATTAACACCGCTACTTGCTCGCGCAGATGCTCATTGTTCCTACCTGCTGTTTTTATTATTCCCTTCCGTTCACGCGCACACGGCACCTCAGCCACCATGCCATCCCAAAAGACAGACCGGGAAGGGTACTACCGAAAGGACGACACGAAGCTGGGAGACCTCGTGAAAGCCTGGTACAGCACTCTGTTACACGTGCTGTACCCACACGTCCCGGTGGCTGTCTCGAAGGCGTTGAAGATCAAAGTGAGATACTGTCGACGGCTGTCGGTCACCCAACGGCCTGCCTGTCACCTAGCGCTAGACGTTTCCAGGGAGAATGAACGAATTGTTTGCTTCAACGCCCGTCAGGTGCTTTCTTTCAAAAGTTACGATGTGCTGGTAGTAGTTGTCCGGATTCAGGCAGGCCTCCCTGCGCCACCTCCAAGGCGACACAGCTTGGTACTCATTCAAGCACCGCAGCAAGAAAGGAACCTCACATCCTCTACAAAGAAAATGCAGGTGGTGGTGATCAGATTGCGCATCTACATAACGTGGCTACACATACACACGCCAACTTCAGTTCTTTGGATTGCCAGTGTGGCTGTTGTTGGAAGCGATATTGGGGTTGGCAAGCTTACCAGTAAAGAAGGCTTTAGGGCAGCCATCGCTAACTTGCGCTACATCCACTTGGGAACATACTAGTATCTATTTATGTCTTTTGTAGAAGGCAGAACCGTACATGTCAGCAGTAGGTGTAGCACTGCATAATAGCATGAGGACGTACCCACACATGGTCTTTCATGTTATGTTTGGTGATGCCTCTGGACAGTGCAACTCGGCATCAACATGCCAGTTCGTGTAACGAGGGATGTCAATGTGGATGAACACCAGCTCAGAAATGGCCTCCTGCACCTCAGCAGCATCAAAAATCATTTCTGGAAGCCAGAGCATGCAATGCAAGTGCAGGTGGCTCATTCTCTCGAGAAGAGCATGCATTGCAAGTGAAAGTGGCTCATTCCCTCGAGCTCGCCTATCTCACTGACTCCGGCGCCATTGCCGATGACACCTTGTCGTTCAGACGTTTCAGGAGTTATGCGATGGTTCTGAACTCTGCAGGGGAGACATCAGTTTTCTGGCGGGCCACTGTCAGGGAAAGGATGCGAGCCCTGGATTTTCCTGTCGACGTGACCCTGCCAGCTGTGAGCGTAGTTCGTTCCAGTTGGACATTAGTGCTTGTTCATACTTGAGCTAACTGCATAGACTGGCAACAAGATGTGCTCCTAATACAGGCTGACCTGGGTGCACAGGCACACTTTCTGAACACAAGCAAGTACCCCAGAGTACAGAAGCAGATTTCACAGAATGGATCGTGCATTCCCGTCGCTACATCATGAGTGCCGTTGAGGTAGTGATTTTTGTTTGCTGCTTTTCCAGGTGTGATGTTGTCCTTAGCACCGGAAGGGACATAAGCAATGAAGTGCGGGAACTTCAATCCAAGGTACAGTCTACGAGTTACTGGCATGTATTTGTGCGCGTTCTTGTCAAACTTCAGAGGTTTGATGCTTGTCTCCTCACCTGTGAGTTTTTTCCGGGAGTCTGGAGGCACGAATCGAATGGTATATATGTCCAGCACCTCAGACAGGATCAGACACGCAGCTGTGTCCCGCCAGCCTACACACAGTTATCCAGACATGTTCACATCTCCATACGGTACCTGTTCGTCGCAGTGTGTTGTTGTACAGAACATATCCCATAAGGGTCCAGCTATCGTTATGCAGTAATGTGTGTCTGGCGACAGGTGAGAACATTTGCACTACAATTCCTATGCAGCGTATTGAACAGTCATCAGAGTTACACAATCGACTAGTCGACAACAAGATTGTCGTCCACTGATCGATTCTCAACCATGAACGAGCGGCACCTGTGCTTTTTATGATCTCTCCCCAGCGAGTAGCGTACTCAGGAACTGTGGGCTCTTCAGGCAGGACAGTTCCGAGAACTGATGCATGATATGGTTCTGAGCTGTCAGGATGATCCAAACGGTACTTGACGTGGTTCAAGATCGTTTCGCTGCTGGGATATGGACACGTGTCTGTTGTCAGCTGCTCTGCGCCATCTGCGCACAGCTGTGGCCGACCCTGGATGGTTGCGACGTCATAGGCATCCTGCACCACCGAAACCAAACGATAGCATGAACTTGTCTGCTTCCCCAACCGCACCCAGTATCTTCTTGATGTCTCGTGGAAGGGCAGAGGCGGTCCCAACAGCATTTCTTCCATTCAAACAGGCAATTGTACGTCAGATCCTTCGTTACAGCTTTATTGGCTTTCAGATATATCTCAGACCAGCGACTGTCTAGGAGACCTTCCATGGGTGCAGGTCGTGGGTTCACAGTACGAACATGCAACACCTACTTACCCACGCATATATCGAACGCAATCACATGCTGCAACATGATCTTCTCGCTCCGACACGCATCACATTTGTGCCTGTATTGGACAGCAATAATACCGACATCGTCAAACTTACTTTCCCACGATGCATGACCGTTTCGGCAGCCATCCTTCAGCCATTGTGACTCGTGGTAGCGTGCTTAGCAGAGTACTAACAGTATAAGTGATTTTTCGGGCTGTTTTCGTGTTCAGGGTTTAGAGCGCGGTTTTGGGGGTGAGGGGGTGGACTGGTGTTTTTCGTGGGCATGTGGGGTGTCGGGTGGGGTGTCGGGGTTATGTGCTGGATTGTGTGGGCGTGTTTGTGTGCTGATTTTTTGGATCTCTGCGACGGGCGGATCGTTTTCGCTGAAACCGCGGCCGAGAGTCTTTTAATTAGATAAGATGGGTACAGTCGTGAGGAAAGGGAGTTTGCAATCGTGCACTGTGCGTCCCGGTGTGGCCGTTGCGGCTGTGTGCTGCAGATGTGTTTTGAAATGATGGATCTGCAGAGACTCACAACAGCTGGATAATGTCTCTGGCTTTTCAACGGTATGCTTTGTGTGGTGTGCGGTGATCGGCGCGCAAAACGGCTTCCGGACAGGCGAACGGTGGGTGTGAATGGGTTTTCTGGTGCTGAAAGGAGCAGAGTGCGCTCCGGTATGCGCGGTACTGCAGGAGCATCCCGGAACGACAGCGCCCGCGGGCCCAGAATAAGCATCTCAGACGACACTAAGTGTGTAATATTCTTTTTATATCCTCTGCTTCGAGAGTCATTTTACACGCACTTAACTAGAAGAAACTCCCAGTTAAAGTTGTATCTACGAGCCAACTCTCGCGGCCGAAAGCTTTGATTTTGAGGGTTGTATATGAGATCGACGTTACTTTCCAGCCGTTTGCCGTGCCGGGTATCGCGCCAACGGGCAGTGCAGGCTGCAGTGGACATGAATTGGCAGAACATGGACGCACTTAAGATATAAAGGGATACGAAGCATCATGACACTACATAGTACCTTTGTGGGTTGGTCATGGGCCTGTTGGTCCGTGCTGTGGCTCACATGGGCGAGTGGGTTGCCTATATGTGATTATTCCCCTCACTTCTCTTGCAGGCTTCCTGGAACAACCGAGCACGATTATGCCCTTGCGCCGGTCGTGAAACTATCTTATATTAGTACTATTTAGCTTCCTGATACATCAAACTGCCCTTTCTCGATCTGACCCGCTACGGAGCCTGACCTGGGCAACCGCTGAACCTGCCCGGAGCGTAGATACAGGACCGCAGATACCGGATCCCCGCAACCACACGCAGGCGAATTACAAACTGAAGCAACATACACCATCCTGATGCTTTTGGGCTTGAGCTGCGGCGTGTTCAACTAGGCTGTGCGTGGCTATCGTTGCGTGAGTTTGGTGGATCATGATGGCAGCTACGACATGTACGACGCAGGGAAGTGCGTGTGATACTGAGTATGGACTCATACCATTATACATATTTGTGTCGAAGCGACGTCAAAGTTTGAAAGCGCTTCCTTTGGCCAGGTTGAAGACCGGGTCTCAAACTTTGTCCAGCAATACAGTGTCAGGACAATGCACCGCTGCACCAAAGCGCCTGGGAATATCATTGAAATGTTCTGAAGATGTGCACACACTCATTATTTGGCCGCAAGCTGCTTCATATTCGTGTTGCCAAGTACACAGCTCGAGCAATGCTCTGGAGAGCTCAACAGATTGAACTGCAGCTGCAAGCATATATAACCATCATTTCGTACAGTTTGCGATCTGTCTCTGGATTGTTTTCGTACGGTGATGCATTCCTTGCAATTGCCGTTAGGTACCGTCTTCACTGTGCACGCGGAGCCATGGGCAATTCGAAACTGCACACGTCGAAACAGAAACATAAACGAATACCCAACTCTGAGATACCAGGACATGTTGCCCTTGCCTTGCTGGAGATCTTCAGTCTATACGTGACGTAGTGTCGGTTCAATGCATACGAGACGTGGTGTCGGTTCAATCTATACGAGACGTAGTCTCTATTCGATGGTGACGAGACGTGGTGTATGTTCAACATACATACATACACGCACACTTACAGCATGCAGATTCAAATGCAAAGAAAAGCGGAAGCTTTTTTTTGCGCACTAAGAGGCTGAGTCGCGCGAAGCGCGCGAAGCCTTATATTCTAAAATACTTATATGTGTACCGTTCTGCACACCGTTATGCTGAGTTCTCCCACAGTTCTCACAGGTGAACATCGATCATATAAAACAAGGGACCTTTCATCCTGGAAGCCTCCAACCCAGGATGAACCCAGCGATATACAGCAATTCATACTGAATATGATCGCTTGGTCAAGAACCGGCGAACCTCATCATTAAATGGAACCATAGACACTGCGAACCCAGAATATGTTCAGCATGAAGAGTTGCTGATTACAAACCTTTTCGTACATTGATAACGTCTCAGGCTGAAGTGTTTCCTTCCATAGCAATACAAAATACAATGAGGACATCACATCATGAGGTGTCCCTTGTTTCATGATGCAACACGGGAGGATCATGCTGGAATAGTGGAATTTCATCTTGAATTTCAAAACATTTTCTCCTGAAGGCTCGTTTCATGTGTTCGCTTCCTCCCTGTGTCTCTTCTGATTCGTTGGGAGATATAGTTGTCATGATACTTCTCAGTGGTCATTGATGCATGGTCACTGCTCGGCCATACCTCAGAGCATGTAGGATTGAGACTGTTAGTTGAGTTCCATGCAGGACGCTTGCTATATAAGCGCGTGTGGACCTTGAAGGTACTAACTTCCCACTAAACTACAACTTACGTTACGTGCTAGAGGTTTCCCGTCATACGACGTATCATCGGTATCGCAGACAGTTGCGAAGCTTCCTGTATCCGACTCACTAGCACCCAGGGTTTCGAATTTGGCCGATAACCTGTCCTCAGGCCGATAAGTTATCAAAAAAGACTTTTTTCATCGGGGTATTTCGTTAATCAAGACCTGCGGCCAATGAGTTTTCTGAAAACATTGACTCCTTCATGGACCGGAGGCCGATGACTTCTTTAAAATGTTTTAGGGGTTCATCGCACCCTTTCTTACTTTGCACCGCTTTGATGTGATCATGGTGGTTTGGAAACCTGACGTTTGATTACAATGGGTGGCAGTGGTTCGGGGAGGGCTCCAGCCCCAAAGCTGCCAGGAAGATCTTATCGAATGTGGGAAACTGTTGTGTCTAGTACCGATCAGCCTCGGAAACGCGTTTGTGGCCAGGCCGCCGATTATAATACTGTGTCTGCGCCTATTAGTGGCCATGTCGAACCTGTCGCTGTTTCGGACGAAGCAGAACCTGAGGGATCCCTAAAGGTTGCAAAGGATGATGATGAAGGGTTGAAAGATGCAAACTGCGTCAAGGTATGTGGATGTGTGGCTGACTACGCCTTCCGGGTACGTGTAAGCACTGCGCGATCAACTCGACAGGTGTCCCAACTCTTCGTCACCCTGAGGAAGTTATTTTACGAGATCGTGTACAGCCATTTTGAAGACAGCGATAAATTGTTGGCTCTGAAAAAGACGCGCATCAAGTGCACATGTTGCGACAAACCCACGTTGCGCAATGCGCAGACTCTCACCTCACACATATGTAGCCAGGCTCATAAGTCTGAGGTGCAGAGACTGGAACAGGCTGAAATTGCCGATCAGGTAGGTATGACGACACGTTTGCTAGTCTACTGGCGTGCGATGAACTTGCCTAAAGCGCTAACGGGCCAACTGCAACGCTGTTACATATTGCAAGAGTGCTCCAATGGGCATTATATCGACTCTTGCTCGTTCCAGTGGAGCATCTGATAAGCAAAAGGTGCTCTGCTTGGCGGGTGTGACCTTCACTTTGTTTCACGGTCGACCAATGCTAATGTGTGAGCAGTTGGGACAGCTAATGGCACTTCCGAATCACCCTAACTACGCTCCTGCTCATTGGAAGTACGATGCTGGCTGGGACTTCGCAGCAAGCATAAACAAAGTTGTGACCACCGACATGAAGTCCACTTTTAAGCATGCTGATTTCTTCGCGCTGAGCTGTGACGAATCAACGAACGTATCTTGTACCAGCCAACTCTCCATTCATGTTGACATATTGAACGCACGATTCGAGCGTGTCAGCTGTCTTATGCGTCTGTGTCCTACTGTGGTGCCAGCATCAAGTGACACTCTGTCTGAACAGCTGCTGAAAGAGCTGTTGCAGTTTCCGAGCCTGGACGAGGCCGAGCTCAACGCTTCGTTCGCATCGGTACATCCGGTGCAGCTGTGTTGAATGGATGTCATAACGGTGTCCAGGCAAAGTTTAAGCGCAAGTACCCCTTCATGCTTGGATTTCATTTCATAGCGTACATAGGAGATCTTGCCGCTAAAGCCGTGTCTAATTTCAACTGTGCGAAGATGGGCTTTAGTGCCCGCATCGCTGCAGCTGAAAACCTTGGTTGGGGTGGAGAGCGTATGAAAGAAGTGCATGAATGCTGTGACCACCTTGGACTTCGAGAAGTCACGTTGAGCACAGTGGCTGAAACCAGGTGGATGAGCCACTACGCCGTATTTAATAGAGTTTCCAATTTGCTCCCTATTCTTTTGCTGGCATGCGTGGATGATCCGCAGTCGTACTTTTTGATATCTGTGACAAATAGTCGTGTTCATTTGGGAATCGCGGCAATGCTGGCCATGCTCAGAACACTAGAATCCCTCATTGCAATTATGCAGCTTCAGACAGATGGTTCATACATCCGAGACCTTGAAAAGGTTGTACGTGCATACAAATGCAGCATGGTCGCTTGAATGGTTTTCCGAGTATCATCATATTGTTGTTTGTATTGACGAGGATGACACAGATAGCATGTGCACCATATCGTTGGGGCCAGATGTTCTTGGTTTTGAACACCACGATCCTGTTGTCCGCTACAAACTCCAGCTAGGTGATAGGTTTACGTATTTGCCAGTGCTAGGAAAGCTGAAGCCTATTCAAGGGCAACGATGTACAGGTCCCAGGCGTGCAGCCGTGAACAAAGTACAGTTACAGTTCATATCTGAAGAAGTTCAATAGGACATGACCAGAGCAGTAAAGATGCTAATTGAGGATCTAGAGTCTAGGGTCCCTGATAGACCAACACTTCTTGCAATAAGCATTATTTCTCCTGATTTTTGGGACACTGAGGATCAGCGAACCAACGATGAAGAGCTTTCTGAGTGTCTTGAGACGTTGATTAAGAGCTTTGGAGTTGACAAAACTTATGAGTGTGGCACCGTGGCAGCAGTGGTTGATGCAAACCGACTGTAGGAACATTCAACATTCTACAAGACTATGGCACGGAGTGTAGCCAGGCAGTTGCAGCAATCTACCGGAGACTGTGACTCTTCAAAGCGTGATCCTTCTGCTGCCATGTGGAAGAGAATCATAAGCAGTGAGAAGTCTGCAGCTCAGTTGGGGGAGTTTGTTAAGCTGGCCAAGTTGTCGTTGACGATCGTAGGAACCAGTGTGAATGAAGAGTGGGTGTTTTCAGCCTTGTCCTATGTGAAAGACGAAAAAATTGAACCGCCTAGGTAGATTCTTGGAGGTAGCAGTCAGATTGATGCACCAGGGACAGTTCGCCACACAGAACTTTCCCTACACGGATGCATTATCAGCCAGGCGCAGCGATACTGTTCGACGCAGGTATAACGCATAGTAATAGAGGGCTGGAACTTTGTCAATTCACGGTATCTAAAGCATTTGCATGATTTTTGGTCGGCGGATGGATTTTCGAAGCAGAATGCCTGATCATCTGCCTTACGCCGATGACTGTAAGAAAATAGTCATGGATTTCATCGGCCGACGGAATTTTTCTTACTTGATCTGAAAATCGAAACACTGCTAGCACTGCTTGATCATGGCTTCGCAAGACCAGAACCGGCTGTATGACAAGGCAAACGGTGAGCTTTCATCGCTTTTTGAATATGGTATGCCAGTCACTGGACTGCTGCGTGCCCAGAGACCTTGTGACCAGAATGATTCCGTGCAACCTGCGTTGCGACCATCTGTACTGAACCGGCCCGCGACACCGGAACAGTCCTCTGACTACTTTGATTGGGATATACTGACCGGTTATAGTTTGCCTGATGACGTTGTCATGGACCCTTCTCAGTATCCGAGCGTACTTGCAAGGCCCTCTGTGTTGCGCTACGTCTTCGCCTGCATTTCTCGTCAGCAGTCCTCTAGGAGGATAACCCACTAAGAAAAAAAAGGCTTGGAAAGCAGAAATTCATTTCTATTTTCGGGGTCCCTCAGCGGCGAGAGAAGGGGGTTTTGTCGGTTGCGTTTCTCCTTCCCTCCAACGCGTGAACGTGTGACGTGATAACCAGAGAGCGTACTTGGCCAGGGTGGCCCAAGCGTGTAATATATTTTTTTGCCACCCTGCCATTTTGCTCACAATAAAGAATATATGTACACTCTCCAGCATACCACTTCTTTGCACCCCGTATTATCACGCTACCACGGCTCTGGTTCGGCTACACGAGGGAACAGTGCTTGCACGGGGGTACCATGGCTGTGCGCTGCCAGCACATGTTTCCAGTCTCTGGGGCCGCTGCAGGGGGGTAGCACGGCTGGCGCTGCAAGCACATGTTTCCCGTCTCTGGGGTCGCTGCAGGGGGGTAGCACGGCTCTGGGCCGGCAGAGTAAACGGGCCCTGGGGGCAAAAACAAACCCATCTGATTTGTTCCAGGGGTAGCCTTTCGTTCGGTCACTGGCTGGCTTAACCTCAGACCCACTTATTCTTCGCGTGCTGATCACGTGAGTGGTTTAAACCGCACGCAGCATGCAGGTCATGGTTCCGAAACCACGCAAAAGGCCACACTGGATGTCTCCAGCGTGCGACCCACAGACGAAAACGGACTGGTACCTTTGGCATCCGCGGAGACTCTGGCACCGAAGGCAAAGACTCCATCTCCCATGCTCCCAGCAGTGGAGAACTCGCTGAAGAGGGTTCCTGGAATGCTGTCGATGCCCGGAACTTACTCCAAAGAGTATGCTGGTGCGATATTTGTCATCTCTGGGTGTTTGCGACGAGAGGCCATACAAAACTCCTCGAGCTGGCCAACAGTCATCTGCATCCACTCGCAGGCCCTCTCCGACACTTGCTGACGGCATAGCTGACAGTGTTCATACACGTACTGGGTATAACTCGGGTGAAGTAACTCCAGAACGTCAACGTGATGCTGGAGTTGCCTTTTCGGGTCCCGACCAGCCTCGAACGACTCGAGCTAAACCCGACACGCCTGTGCAGATTCGGTCCCAACGCCGACAGATTCACGAGGAGAGCGTGGCTATCAGTGAAAAGCACCGTGCCCTGGCCGGCCAGGCACGCTCTTTAACAAGTGCACGATCCACTCAAGACCTGACATTGACGCTTCCCGAAAACACTGTGGAAACTCTCCGCCTCGCCCACCAGGCGCGAGCACAAAAGGGCACGATGTCCAAATCGATCTCTGATCGAGCCACTGTCGACATGAGCGAGAAGGCTCCTTCATCTCAGAAGCACGCCAAGACTACTGGTCACAAACGTGATCGCGATGAGGCTGGTACTTCTACACCAGCCGCAACCCCTTCTCCGCCCACCAAGAAGGCTGCGTACATGCCTAATGCTGTGCGCAAAGGGGCAACACCCAACAAGATCTCTATGCGTTGCACCAAACCGCTGTGTGCTGTAGCGATCATGGATAGGGCTGGCTGTACCGGTGCGTAATGCAAAATCGGTACAATATTACCTTGACCTCGTACCTGTAACTTTACCGGCAAGCTCAACAACCACGGGATATACCGGATATTAGATGTTTTGGCACGTAATATGGCTATAATACCTGTCGTATTACCTTGTACCGGTTGCTGACCTGCCATATTACCTTGTACCGGTTGCTCAACCTTTGCAGTCGACTGCTCTGCCTATATTGCGACGTTAAGCGTATCAACATCGACCTGCCTACGTTCTGGTTGTTCCCACTCTGTGAATTAGCTCAATATGGCGTCAGCTGCCGATCCCAGCACATCGGAGGTGGTGGATGTCGCATGATCTGGCCCGTTGGGTGACAGTGGGACAGAAAAGAATGCTGAGCTTGAATTCAATCGCACGCAATATCGTCTATTAGCCAGCATACATGGCAGCCTACCTACTCGATCCATATTGCTCAGTGTGTGACCCAGTGCTGAAGTGCATAAGGCTTCCAGATGTTACGAGTGCGCAATTTGATAAAGCTGTTCTGCTGGTTGAGCGAGTGGGTGGTGAAAGCGCAGCTGATGAACTTCGTGCACTTGAGCTTGAAGAATACACTGACAAAGTGAGCAAGTGGGTTGAGGTGTTGTCGAAGCCTCGTGCTGGGCCAAGTACCAGGGACCCGCCACCCACGGCTGTGCGTGTGAGAGGTTGGGAGCGCAGCCAGACTGAATATCCTGCTTTGTCAACTGTTGCACGCCGTGTACTGCTTGCTCACGCCACGTCAGCGGCATCTGAGAGGAACTGGAGTATGTGGGGTAACGTCTACTGTGCATCTTGCACGAGCCTAGCTATAGGTCTCAAGAACTCCAAGGCGTTGATTGCTATGCGCGCCAACGACACAGCCAACAGAAACGTGTCAGCAGACTTCAAGGTTGCTTTGGATGTTGTTAAAAATATAGCAGAGTGATATATTGTCTCTAGTGTGGTGTTGGTTGATTTTGTGTGTCATGCATGAGGTGCAACTTCATTGGGCTCCTGAAGTCAGTATGTGGTATGATAGTTTCATACAAAGATGTCACATTGAGCAACGTTACAATACGTTACCAACGGTATGCTTGCTGCAACAACCGGACAAGTTTGGAGAATTATAAATTCCATATTGTTTGTGTTGTCTTTCCAAGGCTCCATCTGATCACAAAGCACTTAAAAGCATGAGAGAGACGCCCAAAGAATCCTCAGTCAACTACACATATTATATAGGTACCTACTGCCGCATTGTGTAAAGTTTGGGCCCGCTTGGATACATTTGTGGTGTGCAACAGCTATGTTTCTATTTCGCATCGCTTTCCAAGGTAATATACACAGGTCATATGGTAATATGTTACCTTTTACCGGCAACGTACCGGTACCCTACCTCTCCAAGGTAATACTGGGCCAGCCCTAATCATGGAGCATCTGAAATCTCTGTCGTGTGTGAAACAGTGTGCAGAGGAGGCCGTAGCCGAGAAAACACTGCGTGATCTTATGTAAAAGGCTAACGCAAAGTCGCAGAAAGACAAGGCTGCCAACTGAGGCGGTTGGGGTGCTTGTAGTCTTGAGCAGCTAGCTGATAAGTCTGACTCACTTGCATCACCACACCAGACTGACAGGTCCTGTAGAGCCTCCATTGAAGGATCATTGCACAGTCATGATGTTCCCTCAGCTGCTGTGGAAATCACAAACCAAGTGGAACCTGTAAGTTTGGAGCCTCGCGCTCAAGCATCTTTACATCGGCCTGCTCAGCTGACGTTTCTGTTCTGAGCACTTCTATGTTCAAATCCGGTCAGTCTGCTCATGGATTCAGGCACGCCCGTGCTAACTTCGTTTCAAAAACATATGCAAACCAACAGAACCTGCCACTGACTCCCTGCAATTACGCCATTCAAGGCGCAGGAGCTGCGGTTGTGCAGGCTTCTAACAAAGTCTCAACACAAATACAAAATGATTCGTTCACTGCAAGCCTGTCATTTGTGGTGTCAGCTCTGCCTCCCGGTGTTGACTGCATCCTTGGGGACAAGTGGTGTCTCGAGCACCGTTGTACTCTCGACTTGGGCAACACCTCTGGGGATGGAGCCTTTGTACCTCCACATGCATGGATAAGGTCACACAACCTTCGACTTGTGCCTGACTCAATGGACGTTCCCAGAGCGGTTCAGCCAACCTTGCCACCGCCTCCACCGCTTGATGGGCTATGCATGACAGCAACTGAAACGTCAACTGTTGCATCAGGACGATTTCCTTGCTGCCAAGGCGTTCATACTGCTGGTTACACCCGAGATGGTGCAAACTCCTCCAACATCAGACAAAACCTCCGAAGAAC
The DNA here is from genome assembly GCA_032359135.1 of Ulvella scutata. Classification (NCBI taxonomy): domain Eukaryota; kingdom Viridiplantae; phylum Chlorophyta; class Ulvophyceae; order Ulvales; family Ulvellaceae; genus Ulvella; species Ulvella scutata. The sequence goes on along the minus strand of JAUMHD010029739.1, from coordinate 7,179 downwards.
TACAAGCACTTCTTTCGGAATTTGAAGATGCATTCTCTGATACTCCAGCCGCTGCACCCTTTTGAGAAGGCAACCCTGAGTGTATCAAACTTTCTGACGAAACCAAGCCTCCGAATCAACCTGCATTTCGTGTCTCTCACAAAGAACGTGAGACAATTGCAAGCTTTGACAAGGATAACTTGGCATCTGGTCGCATTCAACCGTCCTCCTCGCGAAACGGAGTAGCTGTACTTCGCGTGCCAAAACCTGACGGCACCATCCGCTTCTGTACTGATTATCGAGGCTTGAATGAAAAAACATTTAGAACAAATATCCCTTCCCTCGCATCGATGATCTTCTTGATAATCTGCTTGGGCCACGGTACTTCTCCTCACTCGACCTTGCATCTGGCTATTGACAGTTTACACCTCGTGAATCTGACCATGAAAAGACAGTATTCAACACTCATATTGGTATAAAAAAAAATGAGTGGCAAAAAAAAATTTGTGGCGAGTGATGCCCTGCGGACTCACTAACGCTCCTCCTGTCTTCCAGTCTGTCATGACCTCCCTGTTCCTAGAACGCCTGAATCGCGGGGTGGCAGTCTACCTTGATGACATCGTGGTGTATGCCAGGACTCCTGAGGAATATCTTGATCGTGTTCGATGGGTTCTTTCTTTGTTACGCTCTTCCGGCTTCAAAGCCAAGCGATCCAAGTGTGAGTGTTTCAAATCTGAGCCCAAATTTCTAGGCCACATTGTATCTCACAATCGCTGGACCCTGACGCAGCGAAATTTCAAACAGTAGCTGACTGGTCAGATCCTCAGTCACGGTTCGAGGTCCGCTCGTTCTTGGGCTTGCCCAAGTTCTTCCGACGGTTCATCAAGGACTTTGCCAAACTGGCCAGACCCCTTCATACTTTGCTGAAAGGCATATCAGCCTCTGATAAGCGTGGGCGTTTTCTCCAGCGCGGCCAACTCCCTGCCGTCGAGGCCGAGCGTATCAAATCAGAATTTCAAACCGTTTGGACGCCCCAGTGCACCGAGGCCTTTCACGCACTTCAGGCTGCTTTGCAATCTGGGCCGGTACTTGCACTACCTGCCTTTCAAAAAACAGTCATTGTTGTCTGTGATGCGTGCGAGACTGCCCCCGCAGTTGGCGCCGTGCTCCTTCAAGACAGCCATGCTGTGGCTTCTTATTCTCGCCAACTACTCCCCATTCGATATCGAAATGCTCGCTGTCATTTTTGCAGTGCGCGAATGACGCGCTTATCTGGAAGGTCAGAGGTTCATGGTAGAAACGGACCACCAACCCAACAAGTACTTGCATACGTCAACCAACCCCCACACCCTGCGTTGGCGTGCTCGGTGGCTGTTGGAAACGGGTGCCTACCAATTTGTGCACCGCTACAAACCCGGGAAGCAATACATTGCTGACCCCTTATATCGGGCCCATCTGTACTTTCGCAGTGCCGACTTGCATTCTGGAAATCCTGTCCAAACTGCCACCTCTTCGGAAGGGGGGGTGGACCTGCTGCTCGTCGCTGTTGATATTCCTCCAACAGTGGAAGGTGTCAATCTACTACTATATATGATTATTCCTGCTATTTTGACGTTTCTGCCCTTCCCCGCAACTGCACGCACGCTAATTACAAACTTAAGCACATATCATTATTGTGAAGTGATATGGCCTGGCGATTTGTGGTTTGGGGCGCCATGTCAGTAGGAGTGTGTGTTGACCGGTCATGGATGCACGAAGCTGCCACTACAGAAATAACTCAGAATCGCGCTGCTTCTGTTGTTGAACACATAGCTACATATATACTAACCTGTAAACCGTCGTTCAAAAGTGCATTGACCCGCTCTACCTCGTACAGTACGTACATCTGGATCGTCAAGGCAGACGTTTGTAACGCGAAAGGTTATTAGCACGGTGCACCATTCCACGCGAGCGTCAGGGGAACAACTTATATTATCCTAAAGACGGGCAAGATCTATGTTTCGAACTGTGATTAGCGAGCGCGTGGTGTTGTCGTGTCAATTGCATTCTGCACTTCCGAGACAGCCACATCGCAGTTTCACACGTATAGTATGGCACAAACAAACATCAACAGTACATTCAATACGTCGAAAATGTGAACAGGTTGGCAAGGTGTTACAATGTTCAGTGCGGGCTAGTGGTGGCACATAGAGGCCTTCACAAGCAGTGAACGTGGGATAAAGTCACAGTTAACTGTGGAAGTAGCTACCTTGACGAATGTTGTGCTTTCGCCTTGGTGTTGATAGTGGGATATGGGCACTCTCCAGACTCCTGTCATGTCTGTGATGCTTGCGTTGCATGCGATAAAGAGCCAGTTGTCAGCGTACAATGTACCGCGTATGGTCTTGGCAAGAAAACTGCATGTACAGCCTAACGTGCAAAGAAGAGCGGAAGCTTTTCTTTGCACACTAAGAGGCTGAGACGCGCGAAGCGGTCGACGCCTTGATCTTCTGAACGATCAATCGTTGCCTTCACTCGAGCTCCGCACTCAGGAGCTTGGCGAGGCTTCAGCCTGCTTGGTGGTTTCCCAGCTGACAAGCTGCTTGAACGGCTCCAAGGAAAAAACGGAATCTGAAACCCGGAACCTTGTTTCCAAACACAAACTAAAGTCTGTCAAACATGGTTTGTTAAGGACGAAGCAGAACTAATTGTCTGTACCCGATACAGACACTCTACGCGTTGAAATCATTCAAAGTACGCATGCCGCCATGCTTGGTGGACACTATGGTGTCAACCGCACTGTCTCCAACCTGAAGGAATGCTTCTGGTCTGGTATGCATGACGATGTAGTACGTTGCATCAAGACTTGCGAGAGTTGTCTCCGCAACAAGGTATCCAACCAAAAGAGTGCTGGTGAATATCAGGCACTCGAAATCCCGCAACGACGATGGGACTCTGTTTCCAAGGACCTTATCACTTGCCTTCCTACTACTCAGAAGAATAATGATACAGTCGTTGGCTTCGTGGACCGCCGTTCCAAAATGTTGCATCTTGCGGCCACAACGGAAAGAATTGGCGCAAAAGATCTTGCACACATCTTCCAAGGCAGATTCCCTCTGGAAATTGTCTCTGAGCGAGATATCCGCTTTGACCACAATTTCTGGGAACACCTCTTTGAGGAACTGAAGGTCAAGCACTCCAAATCCTCGCCCTTACATCCACAGTCAGATGGGAGACCGAAACTATGAACCATGTGTTGGAGGACACCCCCCACCACTTCGTGAGTCCCCACTGGGATGATTGGGATGAATTGCTTCCCATGGTAGAATTTGTGATGAACAGTACAGCGATGCCATTCAAAAAACTCTTTGCATGCGCATCTTTGGGCAGCACATCAACCTACCCCTCATACACGAACTTCGAAAGTTCAAGCCAGAGGTGAATAGGTTCATTAGACGTTGGTCCGACAATCTGACAGAAGCCAAATTTGGCACGCCAGTATTGCTCAAACATCTGTTGAAGCACGCCAGTATTCTCTAAACACCTATTAAAGCAAGTCAGTATTCCCCAAACAACTGTTGAAAGGCTGGAACTGTGTCCAACCATCTGTTGAATGTCAGAAATATGTCTCAAGCACCTGTGGTTTCCTGCTAGTGTAGTCCCAACCCCTATTGGGATCATGCTTCATCCTCAGCAGGGGATGGGCCAGTACATCGAGGATCAACGACCCCGTGAACCGCAGCGAACTGCCTGTGGAAAATGTTCAGACGCCCGTCGAGTCTTGGATACAAATCTCAGTAACCTGGTGAAATACCTGGTGAAATACTAACACAACATGCTCGTGAACAAGGAACAAGATACAAAACACTATTGAAAACCATCCACCAGTACATTGGAAGAAGGAAGCGATGTTAAATATGCTGGCAAGGGCATTCATAAGCTGGGTGCTGTTTGGACTCAATATCCCATTGATCTGCTTCGACAGATGCCAGTTTTTGAGCTGTGAAAGGTTTCATCTCTGCTGCCCAAGATCGCTAGAAGGCGCGTGCAGACCAAAAACGTCAGCCCCCACAAGGTTCACCTATCGTGAGGTAGAATGTTCCAGAATGTTCTAGGGTTCTCTGGTGCCCATGCATGTGTGCGTGGCCACCAACTGAGTTTATCAAAGAGCGTTCAGAGAAAGCATGTATTGTGATGAGTACTTAAGGGACTACTGAATCAGTCTCTGGGAAGGTTTGCACTTGAAGTTAAAGCTGTATTTGTATAATTGTTGTAACCAACAGCACCTGTCTTGTGTTGCACCCTCTTGAGGTGCACTCTGTTTAGCCTACACCGACCTCTTACGTGTGGGCGATCCTACATTTGGTATCGCAGAGCGAGTTCATCAGGTGTTATCCCCGCTTAACTCCCCTTTACTGTGGTTTACTGTTCTTAGTTGCGCGTCCCGACTTTGATCGTCTGTAACACTGCCATCTCAAACGGACCTGGGTTAAAGCCGCGTGGACCGGTGTCGTAGTCATTTTGATGTATTGCATTCGCGAGCGGTGACCAAACTTTGTCAAAGTCAGTGCTTCGTACGGATGATAGAGTACCTTCAAGTTCGTTTTGCTGCGATAGTCGTGAGTAGTCACGTAGCGCGTATAGTGACAGGCCCTAGGTTTCCCCGCGGTTCTCTCGACTTCAGCAGATAGAGGCGCGCAATATTGTCACCCCTTCCCACTCGTGGTTGTTCCTGCCTGTTCGACTTAGAGTGTCTTTCTTCTCTTCCACGGCTGATCGTTCGTTATTGAGCGCAGATAGTCCCCGTGTTTCTCCGAGTAGTACCCTGTGCATTCGGAAGTTTCTATCCTTTCTTGCCTGTTGCTTACGGGAGAGCTAGACGCTTTCATACCGAAGCAGGACTCTTTTATTCTTTCTTGTTGTTGTGAATCGTGACGAGCCCGATGGCAGGTACGAGGCGTCAAAACCCAAATCCTCCGCCTGCTGAGCAAAGTGAACCGCAATCTCCCCGCGCCGACATTGAACAATCCAACATTGAACAACTTGGCGTCGCTACCAACGAGCATATTGCGTAGAATCCGAACCCTTCTGCTGGGGTTTCCTCCGAGGGTTTCAACCCTTCCTCGTCTGTCGACCCCACTGTTATTGCCCAAATTGTGTCTGCTGTGCTGCAAGCCACCAACTCGAATTCTGGTCCTTCGTCTGGTAGGCATTTGAAGGTAAGTGATTTACCAACGTTCAAAGGGTACAGTCTTGACGGTGTGGATGCGGAAGCATTTTTAGACTCTCTAGACACTATCTTCAAACAAGCAAGAACCCCGGATCACGATAAGACCAGTTACACGTCGCTTGCATTCCCTCCTGCACACACCTGGTACACCGAGCAACGAGATTTGGGTCTGTTTCGCAGTTTGTCAGATTCCACGGACCACTTGCGTTATTCACTGTTTAAAACCGTTTTCCTCGCACGTTTTCAAACTCCTCTGTCGCGTAGATACGCTCTCGAAGACCTCTGGGACAAGTTCACTCAGAAGTCCACTGTTACTGATCATCACGTCAGGTTCACCAAACTGTGCATCCACTACAACAACTGGGAATTTCGTTCCAGCCTGATATTGTTGCTTCCAAGTACCTTCGCTCGCTCAAGCCTGAATTGCTTCAAGTGATTTGCAACAAAAACCCGTCTTTTCCTGATTTTGAGACAGTTCACAAACAGGCTATCGAAGCCGAGTATCAGCTCCGTCCGAATCCTAGTCGACAGCCTCCAAGTTTTCGTGGTATTTTCCCTTCTAAACACAAGAACACACCTCCGCCACCTCCAACTGCTCCTACAGACTCCAGGAAGTGGTGTGCTTGGCACAAATTCAACCCAACGCACGAGACGAAGGCCTGTCCAAAAGTTATTGAGCTGAAGAAACAAGGGAAATGGAGAGGGAAAGATTATATGCATCGCGTGTTGTTTTCAAGGCGCAGCGCACTCCACCGCTTGCTGCCACTTCATGCTTTGCTCCTTTCGATTCTTTTGCAGCTGATGATGATCTTGTTTACCCTGTGCCTAACTCCGAGCCTGTCTTGCTTAACCTTGGCACAAAATTTAACACGCGCTCCTTTCTGTTTGATGGCTGTGTGTCTCGCGCCTCTGATACTATTTTAGTAGACAGTGGTGCCTCTGCTTCATTTGTGTCAACCCACTGGTTGCTGAAACATCATGTGGTTCCTACCTCAATTAACTTTCAAGGCCGCTTAGCGGATCAATCCTCTTTTGCTATTTCTGGCAAACTATCCAAAGTTCAATTGCAACTAGGAGGTTTTCGCACCAAATTCGATTTCCTTGTCGCTGACTTGCCAGGGTTGGATATTGTTCTCGGTTTGGACTTTTTGGAGCGTTATGACCCTGTTTTGAAGTGGAAAAAACGCTGCATGGAAATCCGAGACACTCGCCCAAAACACGACAATGTGTACACCGTGCATGCAACCTCACGTGACGCTCTTCCCTGCATTGATAGTGATCTTGTCGAGCTGTGCACCATGCGCGAATTTGCTGAGATGTGCGTAAATGACGAGTGCAGTGGTGATGAAGTGATGTTGGGTTTTATTCGGTGCGCTGCGGACGAAAACTTGCTGTCTGGAAAAGGTGCAGATAACCCACGCATACAACAGCTCCTAACTGAATTCAGCGACGTCTTAGTGTCCGAATTGCCGCCTGGATTGCCTCCTGAACGTGTACCTCTTGACGGTAAGCCTATCGAACACACGACTGATCTTGATCCAAACTCTAAACCATTTGCTTCTCAACCTCGTCGAGTATCGCCAGATGAAGACAACGAGATCAAACGAATACTCAATCAACTTTTGGCCCTCATTCTGCACCCATTGTCATTGTTCGCAAGAAGCCTGACCCCATTACTGGAAAGCGTGAACTCCGAATGTGTGGTTCGTATGTGAAATTGAACAAGAACACACTAAACAAGATTGCTTACCGACTGCCTCGTATTGCTGCTTTGCTAGATCAGGTTAGCTCGGCCCAGTGTTTTTCAAAGCTGGATTTGGTTTCTGGTTACTGGCAAGTGCCCATGCGAGCTGAGGACATCCCCAAAACCGCCTTCACTTCTCCTTATGGTAATATTGAGTTTCGTGTGATGCATTTTGGGCTGTGTGGCGCTCCTTCCACTTTTCAACACATGATGGATTCTGTCTTCGCACGCCCTGCTGAAACCCCTC